>CM073759.1:151659379-151853998 GCA_037127475.1 Arma custos
CGGTTCATTTCGGGCCAATATCATCAACACTAATTTGCCAGTTGCCGATAGGTAATTCAAAAATATATTTCCGATGGGGGGCCTACCGAGGAGGCAGAGCTAGGATAGGAAGCTAATTGGAGATTGGAATCCGGTTTATTGCTGTTTCAAGTATCCTTATATCAAGTAAATTTATTCATTGAGTCAGCTCCAGAGAGGAAATTATTGCTTAATTATTTGTGGAAATGAGAAATTAAGTAGTTCTGCCGTGTCTTATTAAAACTTCCATACCTTCATTTAAAGTTTCTAGTTGCTCATTTAGATTCGGCCCTTTTACGCCAACTCTTCCATCCCCCTTCACTTTCCTCTTTTTATCCGTCTTTCGAGCTTTAATTAGTCATCGTTAAGAAATTAAAATTAAATTTCGCTTAGGTACATTTAATTAATGTATAATTTCCTACAGCCTTCCCAGTTACACTCTCTGGGTAGTTTGTTTGGGTCTTCACAATACAATAATAAAATAACTGAACACACGATCTGAACTGTAATTTGACAAAAATTCAATTCTCAGTTAACCTGGTCATATATAAGGTATCAATAAAATTTGTATAGTATAGTATGAGACAGAACTATGCAAGTCTGCTAAAATTAAAATTTAAAATTGAGACGTTTCTTCCAAAAGCCATGGCCCATTCTATGATATAACGTCTCAGTATATGCTCATTTACACTCATTTCTGTAGTATAAAGTAAATAAAATTAGTTTGTCATATCATCATATTGTTAAATAATTTAAAAGCGTTTTGATAGTAAAATTGAAAACAAAATACCTGTACTAAACCCTAAAGAGTCATTCATGGTAGAAGCTCAGCGCAGCTAAAGATTCTCTGCATGGTAAAAGCTATACTGCTTCTAGGACAACGGTTGTGCAGGGAGATGATTTGCCCCTGATCACGTTCAACTGCTATGTTTATCCTTGCATTAATGGTTATAGAGGGTGGGTGAGCCACAGGATAGTCTTCATTGATCCACTGGGTCTGTGCGTCGCTTTTAACATATTCAATAATTTATTTGCCACAGCCGAAATCGGACCTTCATTACAGCCACTCCGTCAAACTGAGATACACCATTTCTTTAGTAAAATATAATAATTTTAAAGAAAAGACAATCAATATCTTTCTAATTTTTTCCTATTGAGATGAAAAAATAAATCATAAAAATTCATTTATAATTTTCTTTAATCTTTCTATTGACAAAATTAATTTTTTTTCCATAGTTAAACCCATTTGGTATATTTATAAAATAAAAGTACATTAGTGTCCTGAAGGATGATGAAGAAACCAATCAAGTATTTCACAGATTAACCAAGTTCAGGAAGACAAGGCAGGAGACTAGTGGGATGTCTGAAAGAAAAAGTTGTGCTAGACGGGAATGCCGGAAGAGAAGTACTGTCCTAAAATTTGGTTGGAGAAAACCCTAACTTAGGGGAAACTCTCAATAAATAAATAACATATTTTTTACTTATGAATCATTTATTTAACAACCCTATTTTTATTTTATTACGTTAGTGTCATGGTTACAAATGTCTCTAAACTATTGTATATCATTTATTTCATTTATTCGCTGGCAATTATGTAAGTTAGTTGCAGGGTGAAAAAAAAGATGTCTATCAGTACTGAAATATTAATCACTTACAATTCGACTCATTTTTTTATGAAACTTTTAATTAGTCAGAACCGTACATATTTTTTATGTAATTTATAAATAGGGTATAATTGAATTGTTTGGAATCACAAAAAGAAACAGATATAGCAAGTCAATATTCTGTTTTGAATATGTAATATACTTGGCCATTTAAGGAATTTTAATTAGTTACTATTCGAACCTGATCAAACAGGCTGTTCACGCCATTTGGCGTTCCAAGACTCCTCAAGACCCTCTGGACATTATTACTGAGCAACATTTCACCGCCACTCACAAGCGAAATGATGATGGCCGATACTCTGTTGCTCTTCCTGTCAAGCCAGACGCGACTCCTTCTAGCTCAACAGTACCTTGCCCTGGAGATGCATTTAAGCCACTTGGCCTCAGCATACAGCCTATCCAGGCTACCACACCACCTAAGAATCCAGGTCAAGAACTAAGTTTACAGCATAAAATAAATGGTGCTAGGAAAATCATTTTGAATCCTGAAAAACCTCAACCCAAAAAATTACCAGAACTACCGTTCTCATCAAATAGCGAACTTACAGTTCGACAAATAGTTCACAAACCTAGATCTACATTTATTTCCAGGCCAGCACCAGCTGTTCCTCGCAAAGATGTTGTAAATTCCACTAATATCTATCCTATATCTAAAGTAGAACCAACAAAAAGTGTTATCCCGCCACCTATACAAGATGAAAAACCCATGCCACTACCTGAGCTTAAGGCACAACCAGATCGAACCTTTGATCATTTTTCTTCTCCTTTTTAATCCCTCAATGGACTTCAACGAAATGTAGCTTGGATGCGCCGCTTCGCACCAAAGTGTCGACCGTGCAACCTGTCCGAACCACTTTCTACAGGCCCTTCAGTCGTGTCAGAAGTACATGACGCCTTGCTCACTATTGGTTTACTCACTCAAGCGGAACACTTTTCTCAATCACTGCCCAAAATCCGAGCTGATCTACCGGTCAAGCCACTTTGCACCCTTATAACCTTCGTCGATACTCTAGGAGTTCTCAGGGTGGGCGGCAGACTTTAAGACCCCGACCAGTAGAGTCGTGGGCTTCCTCTTTGTCCAAGACTGTTTCCTTCCTATTTGTTCAAGGCTGTTGCCTTCCTCTTTGTTCAAGGCTGTTGCCTTCCCTATTGTTCAAGGCCCATGCCTTTCCTAGTAGCAGAAGGCTGCCTTCCTTTTCTTTTATATGTTTTTTATCCTAGTTCAAGGCTGTTGCCTTTTTTTCCTTCATTTATGGTTTTTCATCTCTAACAAGGCTAGTAAGCATCATTGCGGAATGATTTTCTGTATTGTATAATTGTACGCCCAGTTGGGTTCTTATATTTTACTTTGTTTCATTTTCTTTCCTTTTTACTTTCTCGATTTCCTGTATATTGTTTTCCTGCTGGACCACCCACCATTCACCATTTATTAAATTTTTTCTTTAGTTCTAAAATTGGATTGTCATCCCAATTTTGGTGGGCGGTATGTTCACGCCATTTGGCTTTCTTTTTGTAAATAAATTAATTCGATGCAATATGAATAGGTAAAATCTTAAAATAGCACATTACACCTGATCTAGTGGTTGATAGGGGCAACCAACGTTTCACTATTTCACATGTGGGTGGCACTTGTTTTTAGTCGAGTCTTGAGCAAGCAGTCACACAGATCAGTATATGTTCTTTTGTTTACCCCAGCTATCCAGCTCAATTTTAGGGAATCAAGTTCTTGACCAGTTTTCTACTTTCCGTGATTCCGTTCTATTTATGTTTTTTATCATTAATGATCGTTTCACCTGCAAATAAGTGTGAATTCCCCTGGAGGGTTTCTAAATCATAGGAATCCACCTGGAAGGACGTTACCAGCTTCTTTTGGTCTTTGAGCGCGCTCAAGGAGCCAAGGTTTTATCAACAAGCTGCCCGGCCTGCGTCTTGGGTAAGCAACTTTTATTTCTATGTTTTGGATTTCTTCATATTATTTCTCTATTGTTGCGAACGCTTTTCAAATTACTACATACAGTCCACACCCAGAGCGAGATTTAATTCAGACGAAATCTACGCTGCCTTTTAAGAAATTTATATCGAACATACGAGCTTGTCTCAACACAGGCTAATCAGGTACATTCGAGACTTTACACACCCAGTTAAAAAGAAATGTTCAATATACCGTATCCAGAGTAACGATTTTTTTCATTCGTTATTTCGAGTTTGAAGATAATCCAGATAATTGACTCTTTTGACAGTTATTCTTCGCTTTTACATTAATGCTAAAGCAATAGTTATGGATCTAAAACGAAAAATGTGTTCTTTTTTTCACGTTAGACACTTCGTATTTGTATCGACAGTTTATTCCTGTAATTGAATTCAATATTATTCAACATGAAGAAAAATCAATACAGAAAGTGCCTGATTGGAACTTTATTCAGTTTCTAATTTTTTCTCAAATTATTTAAATTTATTACAAGCTCTGCTAGTCTCTACAAGTGGAACGCCCCTGGATGAGCTTAACTCATTAGGAACAATTGAACAGTGAATACTTAATTTAAGGTTTCCAATTATGCATCTGTCAAATGAGGATTTTGCGGACTGAGTGATTATCAGTGATTGTGTCTCCAAATTCTGAAAAAATACAATAACAAAAAAGTTATTAGTATCTCAATAACTATTACGATAATAAAAAGCTTTTATGCAGTAATGAAAATCTTGGGCTATATTAAGAATGGATGTTTATAATCCTCCCTGATGTAAGAGTGGTTTTTCACCTTGATAATTGGTATATTGAATTCAAATCTCTATATCACATTTCATGACGATACAAGGATAAGGTTAATATTAAAAATAAAATAAAGATAAAAAAAGAAAACAAAAAGCTGAGTTATTGTAATATGGATAAAGATTTGTTTTTGGGTATATAGAATAGTGGATTGAATAGATCAAACTTTCACTGTCTGTAGACATTTTCACTCAGCTATCGTAATCCACACCATTAGCTAAAACGTAGAGATCGATTATTTTTTTTTAAGCAGGGGCACAGATGTATTTTTTCTCAGATCGATTGGGCAGCTGGTGTAGCGCAGGGTGAGCCAGGGACCTCTCCGATAATGTGTTCGCTGCAATAAATAATGGAAGTACTTAAATCTTTATCGGAGGGGAGGGTTTGGTTCTTTAACAGGGGAATATTTGGTTTGCTCGTATTCCATGGCGGAAATAAATGTCTTCCATTTGGCAGCAGTAAATCATGATTTTATGTAGGGAATCAATTAAAATTTAAATATTTCGTTTCTTAAAAAACCATCACTGATCCCTGTATAGGAATTTTATAAAACAATCATTGATATGGGATTAGCGTTTTAACCCATAAGAAGAAGGAGATTAAGATTGGTGGGGCATATAAATCGACACAATGCACAAGGACGCCTCTACACAATTGTTGTATGATTTAGTTGGCATGAGATCAACTTGGAGGCCAAAGATTAGTGAGAGGTGACAAATGCTGATTAACAGCCAACGATCTACGACATGTTTTGAGCTACCAATAAAAATTATGTACATGACGCTGTATAGAGAATAATCTCGTCGATACGAATACCGACAAATAATCGAAATTGACAAACATCTTTTCAAGAGAGTGAAAAAACTGTTTCAAGGTTGATTCAAAATCAGTGCGTGTTGTCAATCGTATTTTATCCATATTCGTATCATCGCAAATCGTATTATATATCATGTACTTGACAGATGACTCTATATGTGTTTATACCAATTATCAATCCTAAAACAGCTACACTACAGATCAAAAACGAAAAATGTGTTTTTTCTCACATTCGTTACTTTGAGTTTGTGTACAAAATATATGTACACATTTTTTTTTAACCTAGATGTTATAATATAAACGATACAATACTGAGTTAGACTTTGATTTTTCTCTTTAAGTGTTAACAAGTATCTGTAGGATAAATCTTGAATTCTTAATATAAAGAATCATGGTTGAAATATGGCGTACTGATATTTTAAGGTTTTAGTAAATTAGTTTTGTTTCGTTATTGGCACCAGGCATCGAATTTGAATATTATCGAGAAATGGGTTGAAGTAGTTGTTACAAACAATAATTTTTTCTAGTCAGAAGAAAGCTAGGTAAAGTTTCCTAGTACTAACTTCATCTCTCAGCCCGTCACACATTGTTTCGATTAGTTATTATCATATAGTGTTTCGATATTTAGTTAGTCGTGCTAGTTCAAAAAAATTCATGTCAAAATTCTAAAAAGAATTATTGGAATATTGTAAACGATTGTTCAAAACCTAGAAATCCAATATATGTTTTTGCTTGGCACACTTCATCTCGTCAGTAATAGACTACTTCATAGAAATAGACTAAATCAAAGCTTCATTTCAACAGCCGAAAAATGTTACTAATTGTATATGAATCAATTATTGAATATCAATAATATATGTACTCATAGGTGCTATTTTTTCCAATAAAAAAAAATATTCTGATAATCTAAGTGTATAAATTTTGTTAAAAAATGCATGACGGATTTTTCCTCATTTTGAAACTTTCGAGATATGGGAATGACTTGTATCCGGTTTTATCCGGGCTAAATTTCATATATTTCATAGCTGCATCTCTCCCATTAATAATAAGATGCATTACAGCCTGCAAACTCGAGCAAAACATTGTTTTTTTAATTTTAGAATACTTATTTTTGAGAAAGGGTTTTTTTTTAAGAATCATAGAAACATCCTTATTTTTTTTATTTTATAGTTCTTTTCGACCAAATTAAACGTTAGAAACCTTGTAGAGGACTCTGAAAGATGAATTAAAACAAGATTGGCTAACTATTCCTCTAAAATTTCTGATGCACTGTGGGAAAATCAAAGCAGCGCTTGTAGTTACTTTTATCGAACTAATCGTTGAATATGGATAATAATTGTTCTGGTAAGTGCTATTTATTCGAATAAAAAAGTTCTAATAATCAAACTACATTAATTTTTTGGGGAAAAACTTCGAAATTTTCCATTTTTAATAACCATTTTTAAAGAAGATTAAATTTGCTACAAATTGAGCCTAAACACAGCTCTGTAGGTTAAACAGATCGTGAGTAAACTTGCAATCGTATGATTATTCACCGAAATCTTAGCTCTTTCTAATATATAAAATTAACGTAACAATTAAACTTCAAAATTACTATTATTGATTATGTGTAATTTGAATCCACCAATAATGGAATCTTACACATTTGGTCATCAAAAATATAACCGGGAATGTTATTGAAACAGCAATGTTGACTGGAATCTTTAAAGGAGAAGTCGTTCTGTAGCCACGTATTCCAATGATACCATCAGAACGCATTATACCGTTCAAAATACTTCAATTTGATATAACCTTGGCTTTTGCTATGACCATCAACAAGTCTCAAGGTCAGACAATGTCCATTTGCGGTTTGGACCTAGAACGTCCATGTTTCTCCCATGGACAATTATATGTTGCATGCTCACGTGTTAGTAAACCATCAAATCTATTTGTATTAGCAAAGGATAGATTAAATAGAAAAATTTGCATCAATTAACGCCCAATTAAATTGAAATAAATAGTTATCATTTAAAAAATATTATTAGTCATAATTAAAAATCAACCTTGATATACCTCATTTATTAATCTAATATTTACATTTTATCAGTTAGGAATTTTGTATATTATTTATTTATATAACATGAATAAAATGTTGATATAACATGAATAAAATGTTAAATCAAAAATCTAATTAATTCATTTTTTCCATTCATTCATTGTTTCTTCAAAATTCAAATGTTAACGTAATATATTTTTAAAACTATTACAACAGCCACAGCAACGCGTGGCCGGGTCAGCTGGTATATGTATATATATATATATAGGTAAGGGAGTATATATATATATATATATATATATATATATATATATATATATATATATATATACACTTATTTTTAAAATAATTATGGTTTTCTTTTCTTAAATTATTTTGTTGTTGTTTTGTTTTCCATAAATCTTGTATATATCAATGGTTTTCTTTATTTATTATTAATGTTATCGTATTTATATTTTTTTCTTTCAGTTAATTCTTTATTGCTAACTCCTAATTTACATCCATTATTTTTTTTATTTATTAATTAAATTTTAATTGTATTCTACTCTAAGCCATTTGAGTTTATATTTTATTTTCCGTATCACTATTTTAAAGAAACTTGTCCCAGAATAAATACGGATTTTTATCAGTTTTATTTATATATATTGTCTTAATTATACATAGTTTTTATTATAATTTTACTAATTATTATTCTAGCAATCATCTTAAATTCAGTTGGTATTTAATTTTTTATTTTTTTTATTTTTATATTAAGACTTTATTGAAATATTACAATCTGCCACTTGTGGGCAATAAGTAATAGTGTAGCTTACAGTCATTCCATAACAAAACAATAATATAAACAAAATAAAATAAATAAATATATACATGCGGTAACAGAAAGAAATTAATGCGGTAATAATAATAATAAAGTAAAATAAATAATAAAGTAAAATAAATAATAATAATAATACTAATAATAAAAATAAAATAAAATGTACACATTCATACCCTACGGTAATTAATTAAAAACCATTTTTTTAATAATTACAATACTCAATTATTCCAGAGAACGCTGAAAAATACTTTTGTCCAGTTAGGGCCTACTAATCGAAACACTGTGCGTCATTGTCAAACACGTACCCATTTCATTTTCTGTATCGCCTCACACCGTTCACTCTAACTGTCGTTAAATAAATAGAAATTCTATGGAACAATAAAGTAACTTATTGTCATCAACCATTCCCGTTCGGTCATAGCACTAAATGCTTTCATCATCGACAGATTTATAGTCGACTTTACAAAATAGGTTTGCAAATCTTCTATTGTTTTGACTTCACGTTGTTTCAAAACATTCACTATAATTCAGAGTTTTATTTCAGTCGTATTGATTTTTTTTTTTGTAGTTCTGTTAACTCAAAATATTGTGACGTGAACTCAAGGGAACAAACTAAATACATTTATTTCAAGGTTTTATATTTGATATTTTGAGCTAAAAAAGTTTCAAAAATTCCCAGAACTGCAAATTTTGCAACTAACAGATCGAAACACATTTCATACACCGCGTCAACCTTTGTTTGCTTGATTAGCTTGATTTGTTTTTGCTGGTACAAGGCCTTATACTCATCAACTTTGATTTGAGAAAATTCCCAAGGAAAAAAGAAGTACAAATCGGTGAAATCACAATTGCAAAACATCACCCACTGAGTAACTTTATTTAAAAAAAAATTACTGGTACCGAATTCAACTGATTCCGGATTTGCTGATACCAACCGTCATGTTGAAATACTGGAATTCTTCTGTTCATAAAAAAAAAATCTCCAACAATAGAATGAATCTAAGCCGATTCCTATTCGCGAAACCGGACCAAGTTCGTATTGTGATAACTAACTGAAAATATCGGTGTTGCTATACTTTCACGAGAGGGAGTGGTCGGGAAGCAGAGTCAAGTGAAGATGTAAGGAGGAGAAGGAAGAATGAAGCCACATGTATCACCTATAAGTCACCAAGAGCGTCTCCTTTTCATTGTAAGTAGCGTATAAGTTTTATTAAGTCTGTAACCACGATCAATACCAATAAATATAATTATTCTTGTTTTTTATATTTTATTCTTGAATTATTCTTATTTAATAAACAACTCCTGGTCAGTCAACCACGTTAACCTTTGGAGAAGAGTATATATGTATCTTATTTATTAATAACATAAAATTGCTATATGTATATTAAGTATAACGATCTCAGGGTGGCATCCCATTTTAGTATTTAAATATATTCTGGTCAAAGGATCTTACTTTTCCCTGAGATAAGAGCTTGGTCAGTAAAGCCAATATAGCAGTGTTTTTATCTTTAGGATTCTAACGAGCTGAATCGCTGAATAACCAGAGAAGATTGTAGTAGAAAATCATGTAGATGGTACCATTTTATCGAGACGAAAATTCCTAAGAGTATATTATAGTATAGACTGTATGATATTTCCGTAAAGAATTAATAAATTATCTTGTGTTGTTGAATAAACTGAAATATCCTGGCAGTGCCCTAGCTTAGATTTCATGGATAGTGTTCGAGTGACTATAAATAATTTCGTAAAGAAGTTTAGGTACTATGTGTGTAAACTTTTTTTTGACTGATTGAGGAAAGAATGTGCTATCATGTATTTTACGTGGTATATACTTTGTTAAGAGTGTAGGCCAGGCAAAAATGGACGCATTTTATTTGATCTGCATATCATAGACATTCTAGGGAACGGAGTAGCTCAGAGGTAGAGCTTTGAGTTGCTGTGACGAAAGTCCCGGCTCCAAATCTAGGTTGGTCAGATAATTTATGTAATCTGCTAACTCTAAACTGCCAAGTGCAGTCTCGACTATGTAATGAAACCAAGACTTTTCATGGGTAGCAGTAGTACAGTTTTATTTTTCTATTGTGGATTTAGAGAGCACGCTGGAGACTGGTTTGTAGCTTTTGATTTTAAACGGTTTAGGATATGAATACTTTAATATAAACTCAGCTTTACGTCACGACATTCAGGGTGTATCATCTTATTGTACAAAACTCATTAAATAAGTGAATAGAGAACATTTTTTTCTTATTCCAATTTCTTTTATTGACATCTTAGGCGATTTGGTACATGCGATTTAGCAGATCGCCGTGGCCTGTTATCGGCCATTATTTTATATCCTGAACACTGAATTATCCATATGAAGGTAATTGAAATATACAAACTGTGATCTTAAAATGATAATACTGGACTTCTCTAGCTACATTCCTTTTCTTAGCCGGTGACTACAATTATTTGAATTGTGGAATTTTCCTTAAATATTATGAATAACAACCTCATCCATGAATAACATCCTCATCCATTATGAATAACATGAATTCACAATATCATTGTGAAAAATAAAAAAAACATACTATGAAATATCGAGTTTTATGCCTTATTATAAGACAGTCCTGTCATCATTCTTGTCTGGAATTCCTACAGCCGCACTATACATTCGATATGTCGATTCCAGCTAAATAGATTGTTACACTCTATCGATTTCCTTTAGCCGGCCAATATGTGCTTGGATTCCATACAATTTCCTGGACCCTGATCTCTGTATCCGGCTCCCAATCTATTCGCTTGTTTTGTTACACAACCTTCAGGTCCACGGACTGCAAACTTTACTAATTTGCTATCTTTATTACGTTTTACTATTCTGTTTTTTCTTTATTTTCATTTAATAACTAACAGAAAGAACTGAAAAGAAATTTATCATTTCTAAGAATTTATTGTAGCCTTTTAAAAATAAATATATGAAGGATAACCATGGAATGTTTAAAAAAATGCCTAATACAGGTGACATAACTTTTTACGGTTTACTGTAGTGTAACAGAAAGAGACAAAAAAATTGGTGTGGTGTGGATTAACTACATTTCTTTAAATTTAAACAAAAAAACTTGAAAATATCTTCAGCCTTTTTCAGAAGTTTGGATCATATTTCCGCTTAGGTGTTAATGGATGAACTGCATTCTTCATTAAATGTTCAAGTATACATTTAAAAACAAATAAAATTAAGTTTAATAATTTGCTGCCAAAATGTAGAATGTTCAATTTACACAAATAAGTTAAAAATGCGCAAAATAAAACTTTCATAAGCTAATCAGGATTCCTTGATTCTTGTAAATAGCTTTCCCTGACGAATTTTAAAGCAGCTAAAAAAAGTTCAATCCCACAGGAGCCCAGGATATAATTTCCTAAATTATTCATTCACCTAACTTATCATTAGTTAGATTAACAAAGGATATTGTTTGTGTTTACAGGAGCAATTTACAGTTGGCTGAAAATAATGCAACTATAATATGAATGAGTCTTGATCAAGATTGTCCAGCATAATTCTATGAGTCTTAGATAAAAATAGCACTGATTAATATTCTTTAACGAGAATAAAAAATAAAGCAAATAAAATCATTACTGTATCATATAAAATTATATCTCAGAAATGAATAGATATACATTCATTTCAAAAATAAAATTCACCTATTATTTATGGTTATAGAATCTTTAACTTTTGTGTCATTGGTTCTTTTTAAACTAAATGCGAACTAATGGCGAAAGGAAAGTTGAACTGAGAGGTTGTTATCAATCTTATTAATATAAAAAAAAAGATGTTAACAGATTTTATTAATAGATATAACAATTTAACATGGCTTAATTATGAAGCATGAATACTTTAGATCTTAAGTTTCGTTATTCATTTTTTTTTACTAAATGTCTTTGGTTCTCATTAGTTTTTTGCAAGAGAATTAGTTTTTAATTCATTTGTTAAACACGAATTTATATTGATTGTTATTTAATTTAACATACGCTGGACAAGGTAATGGTGATCAGATAAACAAAATTAGCTTTATTGAGCTGAGAATGTATTAATCCCCTTTGTATCCTCTCTGCTTCTGAAAGACGATGAAATTGGGCGTACATGAGAATAAAATATAGTTCTACAACTTTTATCGAAAACAATAAATCAATATTAAACCAATGCTGAATACCCTAATTTAATTTAGTTTAATATATAAAAATAATTATAGCAACTTTTATTTTTATATTGCAAGTAATATCTGATAACGTATTTTAGAGCAGTAAGTTTAATTCTTATTAAATTAAGAGATACTACGTTATTAAACTTGTGTTTTAATTATTGTATAGAGCGGAGTGGCGCAGTGGTAGAGCACTGAGTTGCCATGCCGAAATCCTGATTCAAATCCCGCTGTAGGCCATGACTTTTATTTAGTCTGTTTGCAGTGGGAGATGGATCATATAGGATCTAAGACCCTCCTGGGGCCCACCCAGCCTCTATAAAGTATTATAAAAATAACCCTATTTTTAACCAAAAACAAGGAGGAGAAATCTGGTGGTTGGGCGTGGCCTAGGACAAGCCACCTCCTTGCAGAACCGTTGTCCATGAAACAGTACAGTCTCTACCTTTTACTGAGCCCCAGACCCGTTCACGGGTTGTAGTGGTACAGGTTTTTTAGTTTTTTTTTAAATTATTGTACGTTGGGAAAATATTAGGAAAGAGTTTGCATCTAAAGAATGGTAAAACGCAATTTTCAAGAGCCTCATTACGGCTGTGGGAAACTTATGACAAACGGGATGGGAAATTATGGCAAAGGGTTTATAGTCAGGTAAAGACAACCTGAACCTTAACCACTGCAAATCATGAAGTTTCTTGTATAAAGTACGTTGTAGAGACTTTACTATTTCTAGGACAATGATCGAGCAGGGAGGTGGTTTGACCGATATAACGCTCAACTGTGATATCGGAACTAAATTTGTTTTCCTTCTATTAAAGGTACCCACTTTAAAGAAACTGGGTGAGCCTCAGGAGGATCTGTACATCCAACATTGCCAACAAATATCTGTTAAAACATGAAACAATTTATCTACCACAGCCGGATTTGAACTCATAACCTTCAGCATAGCAACTCAACTCTATACACACAGAGTCGCCTTACACTCCTGAAATGGTAATGTAAGAAATAGAGTGGATACCACTTAATCATGAGGACTCACGTTTATTCCTCAACCCTAAGGCATATGTTTCATATCTATGTTACAGTTGGAAAGATTATAATTATATCTTAGGAGTAGATCATCAATTCATAATATTGATTATTATTGTAATATATTGCTATATGTGTTCTAATGGATTTTAAAAACCGATCTTGGAGAGGGAGACTGATTGGTCGCTCTTAATAAGAAGAGGGACACGGGAGCGCTATGAGTCATTATGCGCGGGAATGCGGAGCCCCTCAATTAAGCGGCGCACATTCCCCGCCAGGAATGCGCTCTCCTATCTTAATGAAACTTTATCAGCCTTCTCGGCCAAGGTAAATAATGAAACTGTTACCTATTACCTTCTAGCCCTTTGTACTTGCTTGCACTCTTGTGTATGTATAAGTCACGTAAATTAGAATATATGAAAGAAAAAGAAAATTAATTAAAAGGTTTATTAAAACGTATAAATTATCAAAAGCGCCATCAGTCATTTTAGTTTCACGATTCATAAACGTTGAAACAGAATGAAAAGATGGATAGACAAATAAACAGTGCATAGAACTAGTTAGTTTTGGTTGAACTACATTGGTCATCAACACCATATGGATAGAATTAGCGGATTGTATATTCAGTTAATTACCGATAGCAAGCAATAGGAAAAGAAACAAAACCAGACGTCGGAATTCTTTTGTGCTAAGATTACTATAACTTTGGGATGTTGTAATAGTTGTTTTATGGGAGTTTTGTGGCTATGTATAAATATCAATAATTGATACATATATTCACCCAATCGTGTAACTTACGAATTTTAAACGTGATAATATTCTGTTTTCATATTGAATTCAAATCTGTTTTGATATTTCATAGGAATTATCCATTTTTACTAGTTTCATCACGACTTTACTTCAAGTTCATAGCATATTTTCATTAAAAATTATGATGCAACTTTACTGAATTTGGTTCTTAATATTTTTATATTACTTATTTGTGTTTTAACAAAGAAAGATGAGGGACGGCTTTTTGCATTTGGAAATTCGCGAGGGATGGACACAACGCAAGAATGGGGAGCTGTACATACTTTTCAACTGCCCAGATGTCAAGATTGGGAAACTGGGGCGGCTACGTTAGGCAGTTCACATGACACGCATGGAAGATTCGTTAATTCTTTCACAGGAAATTTTCACGAAAGAGTTTCATGGTATAAGTATATATTAATATGATTTGGATGGATGATGTGGCCAGCGATGCAAGAACCTTGCTCCTGTGTCCATGACTGGAGAAATGCCGTGTAAAATATAACCAACGGGGGAAGACTAATAGAAACGTCCCAGACTTGGTGACAAGTTGTATAGATAATATTAACAATGTAAATACAAATATTTTACTAGATTTTGGTGAAATTCAACAAACAGATATAATTTAAGATTTAAGGGAATTTCTGTTGAAGTAAAATCGGTAAACCAGATATGATAATGTACTGAATGTAACTAATTTTGGTACAATATACACTCTAATAAATAAAAAATAATCCTTTTTCAAATTAGTTTTAAAGATTTATATGCCGACAAGATAAAAAGAATTGAAGTTTAGTTGATAAACAGGTACTTTTCATGAAACTCAGTTATAAGAGAAAAAGAAAAACTACTTTGTAACTCCTCCAACATGGTTCGGGGTGTATAGGAATTGTTCTACAAAACACTTATAGATTTTTTTTCTTTTGAAATTGTACCTATTTCAGTTTATACATAACCGGTATAAAATTCTGAATAGATTTGCAATTTATTAGTGGTAAAGAGGAATAAACTGTGTTCACACCAGACAGGACGGAAAATAATAATTAATAAAAGAGTTAATAACTTTTTTGTCATGTGTCTACATGCCACTAATTACATCGTCATGAAAACCAGAAACTGGTGTTTTAAAGACAGGGAGTTCCAGAGAGAAAGGTTGAGAGATATTGAATGATTTCTTCTTTTATAGAAAAGAAATGTGCAGTTAGTATGCTGGGATACCGTTGACCCACTGTGAATTAAGCAAATATATCTCGTTCCACAGAATTGAAAAAAACGCACTTAATAAGTATTGCTGTTAACTACTTTTCATGTTCAACAAAACATCAAAAAGAGTGAAAAGAGGTAAGTGTATCTTAGGCTACTTGTACATAAATTTCATTCTCACCTCAGTCTTGCGGGATTTACTCAAACTGAAACTAGAGGATCTCTAGGAGCTAGTGACAAAGTAAAATAAAGCTAAGAAGAAGTCTTTTTTTTTTTTTTTTTTTTTTTGGCGTGCCAACCTTATGTCATTAACGCCAGTGGATAATGGAGTTGTTGATATTTATTGATAGGTTAATAGGAAGGAATATTTCAATGTGGCTTAACTAATGCTCTATGAATTATTTTAAACTGAAGGAAAATCTTATTATATACTTTCAAATTTAAAATAAAATAAATATTTATTATATATATATATATATATATACACATACACATACACATACACACACATATATACACACACACACACACTACACATACATACACACACACATATATATATTTTTAATCGTAGTCTCTCGTGAATAATTGACTCCTAATTTTTTTTTAATTTATATATTTTTTAAAAGGCCTGTTGATTTTAGGAAGTTAAACAAGGAAATTAAGTTCTGTTCGCTGTTGCCTAATATTTCATCCAAATTTCCTGAAACTCCTGATTTTTCTCTTTGAAGTTGGTATCGCCTGCATTCCGTGAGAAAATGTTTTATACTCAGCGGAAGTCCACACGTTTCACACATAGGGGGTTCTTCTTTAGCCATGAGGTATGAGTGAGTCAGACGAGTGTGACCTATTCGTAACCTGGTGAGAATGACTGAAGAAGTCTTTGGTTTACGGGTTATCTATTCCCGTGTGTTCTCTATTCCCGAATCGCTCAGTTTGAAGACACAACCTTAGAATTATTGAATAAGTTGGTTTCAATTATACCACCAACACTCAAGTTTATCGTGAGCACACAAATCCTGTTCAGACGAAGATATGAAATGTTGTCCCATTGAATTTTATCTGATCCTTTCCGCGCTACCAACATTACCCAGTTACTATGAGTAATGAGGGAAATATTGGTATCCATGTTGTCAATTCGTTAAAAGGTTGCTAATGAATGCTCGGTGTTCTACAGGAGTCGGTCCATTCAAGAAGCGCCAATAAGCCAATAACCATTTACAAAACAAATTAAAGCAATAAAAGAAAAAACAAACTAATGGCCACCATGACATATAACCAGTATTATTCAACCTTCTCAACTGAAGTATCACTTCAAGCAACTATAAATACTTCAAGTAACAGCGCTTTAAAAACCAGCTCTCGTATTTTGTATCGATTCTTAAAAAAATTAGGATTATAATGCAATGGGAAAATCCAGAAATAAAACCATAATTAAGTAAAATAATGAAAACAAGCTAGTAAAATGATCCTTTAATATGAGATGCGCTTCATTTGGGATGAATTGAAGATGACTGGATTGGTAAAACATTGGTAGTTTTTCCACCATTTTAAAAACTTCTTTATTTTTTCACTTCCATTCTAGTTATTATTTCATATCATTGTTGAGGTTTTACACATTTTTATTGTGTTAAAAATCGGAATTCATAATCTTCCAACTGTTTGTTCCAACTGGATGTGAAAAGTGGCCACTATGTTTTAGTGATGAACAATGTCTTAATGTATTTGAAAGTGGATGGAAGTTTTCAGAAAGAGATTGGATGTATCGGTATCGCCCATTCGGGCTTTATAAGACTTTTATAATTCTGTAAGAGAAGTAATATGTTAGGGAACGTAAAACATCATTTATTTTTATAAATTATCTTCATAATTTAGTTCCCGAGTCCTCTAGCTTCACCATACATGCAGTCTTTATGATTTACGCACAGCCCGGGAGACTTGGGGAGGAAACATCCAGGAAGGAAACCTGATCCATCAGGCCTAACAAGACGTGGACAGGAGCCGGACCTGTAATTAATACCTGAATTATGAGAGGCGGTGCCATTACTCAGCGGTGGGTGATTACAAGAGCGGTTGATTATAGGGTGACAGTTATCTGATATCGTTCTGTAATCACTGCCAGTGTCCTGTAAATAATAGCCGATTCAGGAAGAGACCGTTCGCTCGAGCTGCTCGTATTGGAAAAAATTCTGTTTACAATAACGGTCACAGTAATTTTTTTTTCAACCAGTATTGAATGGCAGTTATAATTACACTTTTTCTAGATTGTCATAGATTAAAATAAAACGAAGTTCTTTATATTTGTATTTGACAATTATATGTGTGTGTGCTCATATACGAGCGGCAGAGGTTAAACTTTTTTGACTTGTTTGTTTTAATTCTTTCAAAATTCCGTAATGATTGGAAAGTATTTATTTTTAATTGACTTGGTTTCATAAAAATGAGAAATACTCAAAATCATAGACATATATCTGTTATGACAACGCTACTGGTTAGGGTCTCGTTTGTGACTCACAAAACCAGTTTTTAATTAGTCGCCTGGGTTTTTAGCATTTCGGGTTTCCTGGTGATTTGAGTTTCCAGTTCCTTCACGATGAGTGACCAAAAAACCAACCTTTGGGAGGTGAAAATTCTCTATTTTATACAATTTTCATCTTTCTGGTTATTCAAAGTAGCAGGAAACGGAGAAGGCGAGGGGAAAAGTTGGGGGTTCGTAAAATTGACAGGAATGTTCAATTACAAACGTACATTTTCTAAGTAAACAACTACTTCTACATAATAGGTACCTAATTTTGTGAATAGCTCCAATCTACAGTGCCAAATATTTCCACTGCCAGGGCAGAGAAGGTTGTGAGGTTAGAACATGGTTAAATAGTGTCTAAGATCCCCCGCTTTTGAGTTGTTTATGGTCAGCTGCCGCGAGAGGAGAAACTGTCTCATGACTTCATCTCCACATATATCATTATTTGCAATATTCGATACATGAACGAGTACTGCAGTCCTTCTATTTTTCTCACAAAATTGTCAAGAACGCAAGAAGCTTTGTCTGACTGCTCTTACGGTACCAAGAATTTCGCGTCATAAAGGTCGAGCTGTTTTGAAACAACAAACAAGCTAGTCTGAAAACTTCTTTCAGCATACTTAAAACCTTCTATATATTCGTTTTCTCCTCCTGAGGTAATAATACAGCACAACAGTTTCGTTATCACTCGGCTCTTCGAACATTGCACGATCGATTCCATGACAACACTGAACGAACTAGAGTTTTCTGTTGCTGATGAGTTGCCCCGTGTGTGGTGTCAAGTCACCATTCAGTCTGTTACTGGTCAGAAACCCAAGTTACCAACTGGTTTAGTTCATTTCCACTATCCCCGTGTGCATAGGGCCTTAGTTTACATATTCCTATCTAAAAATTCTTCATAAAATTTCCATTTATTTATTTATGAGGCCCCAACCCCCTTTCCCAGCCGCGTCACTGGCATTAAACGCCAATGGAAGCTGACTAAGAGCGCTTCACACACACACACACACACACACACAGGTCGTGAGTGGAGAATCTGGCCAGTCCCAGTACTCCAAATAACATAACTATATCAGGGGCCATTGCCGATTTAGACGGCGGGGTGGGTTATATGGATGTGTGGAACTGGATAATGACTGAGCCAGGGGGTTGGGATGACAGGCAAGGTTTTGGTGAAAGTTAGAAAATATAGCAGGGATGAGGTCGAGGATGAAAGGAATGTAGAGATCATTATGGAGCGTATTGTTGGAGGCATAATAAGGAGCATTGACAATAGTTTTCAGGATTTGGATTGAATCCATAGGTTTGATGATGTACATATATACATATACATATACATATGTATAGACATAGTAATCTGTATAGTTAGCTGAATCGTCTGTTAAGTTCTTGTCTTTTCAGTCTGGTATGAGGATTCCATGGAAGTCTGTTGTCTAGGAGGAACCCAAGGTATCGTATTGTGTCGGAAATAGGTAGGACGGTTTCATTGAATTGTACAGAAAGACATGTTCCCCGGCGAAGTGCAAAAGTCATGTGTTTGTTTTTTTCCTCGTTGACTTTGTCCGCCATTGGTTGCACCAAATTTCAATGAGTGAAATGTGCCTTTGGAGGTTCGAGGAAGCCATTTCGGGATCTGGATGAGATGATAGGATAGCTGTGTCGTCTGCGAACGTTGCAAGGAAGGTTTCAGGAGTAGTTGGGATATCAGCGGTGTACAATATGTATAGGATAGGACCCACGACGCTGCCTTGGGGAACTCCAGCTTGAATTGGGTAAAGATTGGAGTATTCTTTACCACAGCGTACTTGGAAGTAGCTATCAGAGAGGTAGGATCGAAAGACTAGGAATGAATGGGTTTTCAGATTGAACAGCAAACCGGCATACCATACGTGGTCAAAAGCTGGTATGGTTTACTACGTCCAGAAATGCGCCTTTGCAGTATTGTTTGCTTTTAAGAGCAGAGGATATGTGATCGACAACTCGGAGACCCTGCTGGACCGTCGAGTGCCTTGGACGGAATCCAAACTGATGTGAAGGAATATCATTGGATTCTATTATTCTATTATGGTAGGATTCGTTTGGGGAGGATTTTTCAAAAATTTTTGAAAGAATAGGAAGCAGGCTGATGGGTCGGTATGATGAAGTGACATTGGGTGCTTTGCCAGGTTTAGGGAATACGATGATGGCGTAGTGTTTCCACAGCAAAGGAAAGTGGGTTGATACAGTTGTATAGATAGGTAAGGAAAATAATCACTTTTTGAGGAAGATGTTGAAGGATCTGGGTGGTTAGAATGTCATGTCCAGGAGCTTTCCATTCGGACCCATTCCTCATTCCTTATCTCCTAAAGCTGTAAATCCCTCTGTGGTCAAATTCCTCTTACAAAAGTTAAGAGAGGAATTCATTAATATTGGAAACGTGCGTAGGGTGGATTTCAGGATATGGGATAAATGTATTTTTAATACAAAAAAATTACATTAAGTTTGATTTAAAATTTGTTATAAATGGGTTATTCAAATCATTTCGCTATTGCTTGATGATAATATAAAATATCAAATCTTCTGCCTTCCTGAATGTTTCGATGAAGGGATTAATTGACACTAAGGGTCAATCGTCTAAACAAGTATACAGGATGGTTACTCGTCATCCATATTTCCCCACGGCACCCCGGATATGTTATTAGATTTACACCTTCATGACTCTAATCATGGCCACCCTGTTTTCTGACAACAGGATGATTGGATTATATCGGAGGGGTTGCACCCCTGTCCTTTGGGTTCGTCGCTCCAGGCCTACTTCCGGAAGCGAAACCAAGCGAAGCATGGATAGATTGTTATTATTGGTTGTTCTATAGATCATTAATTATTTATAATTAATATTGTTATTTCTAATTGAACACAAATAAACTCCCGTAATAATAATAAACTTAAATATTTTCAACAACTCAACTCAACAGCATAATACTCCCTGAAATAGAGAAATTATATTGAACTCGTTTACCCAATACGTTGGGACATACACTTAAAAAAAAGCGTATGCTATCCATGATCTTTGTAGTCATCAGGAAATTTACATTTGTTTTTTCAATCCAAAAGTATGAGGATCTTATGAAAAAATAAGATAAAACTTTGCCACTACAACACATGGAGGGCCTTGGCTTCAATACGTGTAGGAACTGTACTGATTCTAGGACAACGGTTGTGCAAAGGTGTGATATGTAGATTACTCGGAATCGCCAGGTTTTTTCCCATTTAAGGGGAACCTACTTTATAGAGGTTAGGGAGCCCCACAAGCGTCAAAGTGTGTTTGTGTGTGTGTGTGAGAGAGAGAGAGAGAGAGAGAGAGAGAGAGAGAGAGAGAGAGAGAGAGAGAGAGAGAGAGAGAGAGAGAATGAATGGTTTGCGAAAAGGTTTATAAGGGGCGGGGTAGCGCAGTGGATAGAGACCTGAGATGTTTTACCTAAGGTTCCGGGCTCTACTGATTCCTAGACCTTTTAAGGGTTGTGATGCGCAGTTTTTTTTTAGAGCTAAGATTATAATAAATTGGGATAGTGATTTGAGTACTACTGCTCATTCTTTACAAGACTCATCAAATAGAGACGAAACATTGCTCTAAGACGCATTAGTATTTTAGTAAGTTAAGGGTTTTTTTTGGGGAGGGGGGTATTTTTCTTATTTCATTTTATTTAAGATTTATATCTTTTTGCTTACTTTTATTGATAAAGATCTCAATTTTTTTTTCTTTTTTGAAAACTTAACATTAGCTTGCATTTCTTGGATCTATTATTATATTTTCAAAGTAAAATCAACCTGAGCTATTGTATATTCATTACAAGGTTCTTTGACCTATCCTCGCTTTCAATTATTTACTTCCAATCTCGACTAGAGATATGACTGACTCCCGATGAAGCGGATTTCCTGATGAAGGCTAACCATCACCTTCTGTTCAGCTAATCCTGGTTCAGGAGGAAAATGGGGGAAGCAGCTATCCTTCTTTCCTTCCGACTCTACTGCATTATTTATCGCCAGGTGCCGCCTCAAAGAACGGCAGGTATTTTTACAAGCCGAACCACCTGTCCCGCCCTTTCATCCCACTTGAAATAATACCGTCCTCTCTTTCGCGAATATCGAACTTCCCCGTTCCTACCTTATTTCATCTCATATCCTACCTTATTTCATCTCTAGGTCCTTGTAATGAAAACACAATTGATATTGTATCGTAAGGCGGTTTGTATCGAATCAGGCTTTTTTGTTATTTAGGTGTTTATATTATATAGTAAAAGGGTGAATAATTAAACGTTCGATAAATACTGACGATTTTATCTATCATTTATTTTCTCAATTAAAACACTTTCTTCAGTTAACAAAGAAATAATCATTTTCATTTATGTTTCCTAAAATTTGTCCTGCATTGCAATAACCTGTAATGAAAAGTAATTACAATTAAACTGGGGTAATGAAAGTTCCAACAGCAAGTCTTCCGATACTTTAGTTATGTTAAGTAGTTGATACCAGAAGACGGTATTTTTATTTTTTATATATTTTTTCATATTAACATTTTATTGAAATATTACAATCTGCCACTTGTGGGCAATAAGTAATAGTGCTGTGTAGCTTACAGCCATTCCATAACTAAACAAAATAAAATAAATAAATATATACATGCGAAAAAATATATACATGCGGTAACAGAAATTAAGTAATGCGGAAATGATAATAAAATAAAGTAAAAAAAATAAGATAAAGTAAATAAATAAATGAAAATAAATAATAATAATAAAAAAAAAAATAAAATGTACACATTCATACGCTATTTACTATTTGCCAGGGGTCCCCGAACTAAGCTTCTTCCCCAGGAATGAGGACAAAGCAGGAGTCCGGGAAGCTCCAGCTTCCCCAGCCCCCTTTCCCAGCCGCGTCACTGGCATTAAACGCCAATGGAAGCTAGTTAAGGGCGCTTCACACACACAGGTCGTGAGTGGAGAATCTGGCCAGTGCCAGTACTCCAAATAACATTATTACAACAGATCTCGGGGCCATTGCCGGTTTAGACGGCGGGGTGGGTTATATGGATGTGTGGAACTGGATAGTGACTGAGCCAGGGGGTTGGGATGACAGGCAAGGTTTTGGTGAAAGTTTGAAAATTTAGTACGGATGAGGTCGAGGACGAAAGGAATGTTGAGATCATTATGGAGGGTTTTGTTGGAAACATAATAAGGAGCATTAACAATAGTTCTCAGGACTTTGGATTGAAAGGATTGAATGCGCCAGATATTCGATTGTTTTGCGGTCCCCCATAGTTCCAGTCCATAGGTCCAAATAGGTTTGATGATATTGATCTTGTATATCAGTAATTTATTGTCTATTGAAAGATCGGAGGCCTACATAGTAATCTGTATAGTTGGCTAAATCGTCTGTAAGTTCTTGTCTTTTGAGTCTGGTATGAGGATTCCATTCTTAATAAGTCTTTTGTCTAGGAGGAAGCCAAGGTATCGTACTGTGTCGGAAATAGGTAGGATGGTTTCCTTGAATTGGACAGAAGGACATGTTCCCCGGCGAAGGGTAAAAGTCACGTGTTTGCATTTTTCCTCATTGACTTTGATCCGCCATTGGTTACACCAAATTTCAATGAGTGAAAGGTGGCTTTGTAGGTTCGAGGAAGCCATTTCGAGATCTGGATGAGATGATAGGATAGCTGTGTCGTCTGCGAACGTTGCAAGGAAGGTTTCAGGAGTAGTTGGGATATCAGCGGTGTACAATATGTATAGGATAGGACCCAAGACGCTGCCTTGGGGAACTCCAGCTTGAATTGGGTAAAGATTGGAGTATTCATTACCACAGCGTACCTGGAAGTAGCGATCAGAGAGGTAGGATCGAAGAACTAGGAATAAGGATTGAGGTAACTGGGTTTTGAGCTTGAACAGCAAACCGGCATGCCATACCCGGTCGAAAGCTTGTGCTACGTCCAGAAATGCGCCTGTGCAGTATTGTTTGCTTTCAAGAGCAGAGGATATGTGATCGATAACTCGGAGTCCCTGCTGGACCGTCGAGTGCCTGGGACGGAGTCCAAACTGATGTGAGGGAATATTATTGGATTCGATGATGGGTAGGATTCGTTTCAGGAGGATTTTTTCAAAAATTTTGGAAAGAATAGGAAGCAGGCTGATGGGTCGGTATGATGAAGTGACATTGGGTGCTTCCTAAAGCACCTATTCCTTAGTGAATAGGATGATAACGGAGTGTTTCCACAGCAAAAGGAAGTGAGTTGTACGAAGGATACAGTTGTATAGATAGGTAAGGAAAATAATCACTTTTTGAGGAAGATGTTGAAGGATCTGGGTGGTAAGAAGGTCATGTCCAGGAGATTTGCGGACTTTTAACTTTTGTAAGAGAAATTTGACCTCAGAGGGATTTACAGCTTTAGGAGGTAAGGATAGAGGAATGGGTGAAGAAAGGAATTCATTAATATTGGAAACATGGTTAGGGTGGATTTCAGGATGTGGGATAAATGTATTAGAAAGGTGTTTGGCAAATTCCTCTGCTTTGTCCTCATCTGATGCAGCCCAAGAACCGTCTTCACGTCGGAGAGGATGGGAAATAGAGTGGTATTTGAGTATTTTTTTGGTGGCATTTCAAAGGGAATTATCCGAAGCAGATAGTGTGGAAAGGTAGGATTTGTAGGATTCGGATCTATAGGTAGTCAGGTTCTTTTTGACTAATTTGGTGAAGTGGTTATACAGTCTCCGATCGTGAGGATGCCTGGTTCTTTGCCAAAGGGATCGGTAACGGCGTTTGGTAAGGATAAGATCCCTAAGATCTTGCGGTAATGGATTTTTCTTTCGGACTTTGAAGGAAAGACGGGGTGAAGATGCAGTCCAAACTGCTTGCTGGATCATATTGGTAAAGGAATTGACTGCATCATCTAACTCCTGAGGTGTTTTTAGGGAAACTCTGAGGTCAATGGTGTCGGATACAAGCTGGTGAAATAGGTTCCAGTCAATTGGTTCCCTAATAAATGATGGCGGAGGAAGTTTGGGACTATAGAAAGGGTAAGGATCAAAGGACTCTGATCTGAGGACAGTTCATCAAGGCGTTCTATGGAATAGTTTAAGGGACCTAAGCCAGCATGGATGAAGAAGTCAAGGAGATCAGGATTTCGGTTTGGGTCAGTGGGCCAATATGTAGGGGTGCCTGGAGAAATAAAACTGGAATTATGGGAGTTAAGTGCAGAGAAGAGGATGCGACCTCGGGTGTTAGTATTTCATGAGCCCCATTGTTGATGTTTCGCATTAAAGTCTGCTTCTAAAAGGAAATGAATCCCTAAGGAGTTCAGGAGAGAGCTGAATTCGGAATGGGAAATGGATTTATTAGGAGGGCAGTACACCGATGCTAATGTGATGGGAAAAGAAAAGGTTTTGATTGTAACAGCTGTAGCCTGAAGGAGATCGTTTGACGAGAGTGGAAATGAGTGATGGGAGAGAGATTGATGGACTATGACAGCAGTACCACCGTGAGCTTTTCCATCAGGATGTTCGGTCCGGTAGATTTGGTACTGTGTTATGTTGAGCTTCCGTTTACTGGTCAGTCGAGTTTCTGTAATTAAGGCTACATCAACTTTTTTATCATGCAGTAAAGATGTTAGTTCGTCAGTGTGTTTTCGAATACCATTCGCATTCCAAAGGAGAATGGATAAGCTAGATGTCATTTAAGGATTTTGTTGGACAGGAAAGAGATGGGAAACTAGATTTGTTAGGAGAGATATTAGTGGTGTGACCATGGATTTGAACTCGGAGAGGAATGATGTGAGTAGTGTTGTGAGATCAGTAGCATTTGAAGGAGGGGGGATATGAGGGATTTGGTGCGGGATATTTGGATTTTGATTCATGGAATATATTGGTTGTTGGGGCTGGTTTTGTGGTTGTAAAGGATTGATTTGTGGTTTAGAGAGGTGTTTTGGGGGTTCGGGTTGTAGCGTTATTTTTTATATGAGAATAAATACACATTATTGGATGTATTGGGACTAGAGTCAAGACACATTAAGGCTTTATGAAACTAAGCTGTATTTAACAATATCTATAAGAGTGAGAAAGGATAACATAAGCTAGAAGGTTACACATAATATATCATATGCCTTGAACAGATGGTTACCATGGATACACAAATCGATTGTGTAACAGAAATAACTATGATTATGTTACAGAAATCCTTGGTCGAGGAACGCTCCTACATACTTATTCTTATTATCACTTTAACAATTTTATTAATAATTAATAATAAATAATGTGATTAAATAACAATTTATTTGTTTTTTCTTTCAGAGGGCTACCTTATTTACCGTTTATTTATTTGTTACATTCCATACTACTGTATATTGTGTGCCTTTTAATTACTTATTAGCAAAATTCGTTACATACATGGTAATTAAAATGTGTAAAAAACATTATTACTTACTCCCTATAACAATTAACAAACTATTACAACAATTTTTATATAAATTATAAAAATGATTTTATATGTTTTACATTATATATTCTTAATTTGATGTCAACTTTCCAAATCAATACTATTAGTCAATTTAATGAATTCGAGCCGAAACGTAGCATATAACGTACTTCATGCTCAGCACATAGGCCAATGTTTACCTCCTAATAATTAATTTTGGCTTTTGCCTTTTTGAATAGTAATTAGTATATTTAAGAAATCTTATTTTTTAGGCATTAAAAAAAAGCCTTCTGTTTAGTGTTACACTTTACACTAGTAAAAAACAAACAAACGAAAAAGGTGGTTTATAGGATTTTGTTCATTCCAGCTATATCAAGCTAGACAGTGTTGGTAAGAGCTTGCTGAACTGCACACCGTAAACAATATCAGAATTGCACTAGGTTAGGTTAGGTTGATTATTAATGGACACTTAACATCTAAGGTTTTCAGTGTCCTATTCTAGATTTTTTTTTTATTAGATCTTGAAGAGGTACTAAGCCGCTGCCCACTGATGTAATTAATTTAAATATCTAAATCGATTTGACCACTTCGAATTGAGCTAGTCTATCGATCGTCTCATCCTCTGACTTCACAACATCCTCGCTCGCCCCACCGACGAGACTCTACTACGACCTACATATAAGGAAGTTTTTATTTGTTTATATTATTTCAATTAGAAAACTAGATAAAGTTCTATTATTTTGTAATTGATAAACATTTATATGTTTTGCAATTGATTTTATTTGAAAATTGTATTTGTTTCTAATCAAAAAGTGTTAAATTTGTTATCGTAAGATTAAATTATAATTTGTTTTTTTTTGTTATTAGATCGCTGTATTTTTATAATTGAGTTAGTATTAGTAATTTATTATCTCATTATAAAAACTTTGATATTATATTGGGGTGTCACACATGAAATGACTTTTTTTTTGAATCAGGAAGAAAATAAAAATTTGAGATCAAATCTAACATATTTTTTATTCAAAGTATTTACCATCATTTTCGATACAACGGCTTACCTTGCATCCCCGATTTGAAAAACGTTGAGTCTCGTGATGAAAGGAATTGAGAATATGCATTTTTAATGTCTAAATCATTGGTAAACAATTTTTCTCGCAAAAAGTTATCATGAAGGAGAATAGGTCCTTTCCTGTTTACCAGTACTGGCTGTTGCTTTATCAAATGTTGATGCAGTTGGTCAATTTCTTGGCAGTATGATATTGAAACAATTGTTTTTCTCTTTAGTAGAAAAGAAAAATAAATGACCCCGGCCATAGACCACCATATAGTAACCATTAGCTTTTTCGGATGGAGATTCTGTTTTGGCATGTGCCCAGGAGGCTGATCGGCAACTGACCATTGACCAGATAGGCGTGGATTGACATACATGATCCTCTTTTCGTCACAAGTTATTAAGCGACCGAGAAATGGTTCGTTTCTTTGACAAGCAAGCAAAGAAACACACGTCTCTAGACGTTCGTTGAGCTCGTGTGGGACCCAGGAATCGAGCTTTTTTGCCTTTCCGACCAATTTTAAATGCCTGGAAACTGTCGCACGACTTGTGCCTAGCTCTGACGCATATTCTCTGACTGTTTCTTCCACAGCATTCTTAAGATCTTCGTCCTCCATTGATGTTTGGGGCCGTCCGATTTTCTAATGTCGTATTTCCTGAGGAAAATTTTGTAAACCAACGACGGATGGTTCTTTCATTAGTACTTCCTTCACCAAACGCATGATTAATATTTCTTGCTGCCTGGGCAGCGGAATGACCGAGTTTATACACATAAAAAAATATAGTTCGGGAATCGCGTGTTTCCATGGCCACGGTTGAAATTATACGAAAATCTGTATGCCTACTTGGGAAAAAACCAAACACAGTTTGCAAATAGAGGATTAACAGGTGCTTATTATAGATAGTAAATATTATGTTAGGAATCAACAGGCAACGCTTTAATCCTATATAAAGATTAAGATTTGAATTCCAGAACTTACCCTTTTTATCATCAACAGTATTATTCATTTAATTTATAAAATAATATTTATGTTATTAGTATAATAAAAAGTTGCATTTAAATGGCAAGCGATCTGTAATAATTGAATTAGAAATTAAATTTTTCCTTATCCATTTCGATGCTACATCCATCGGAAGGTCCAACTAAATCGCGGGAGCTCAAACAGATTGTTTCCGTCTTTAAATAGATAATAATTCGAAGTTTAATTAAGCCTATCGACTAACAACTTCTTGTACGATATCACACCTCAGAGACCTCAGGTGAAAATGATATCGGCCGTTGGGGTTCCAACTATCCCAAGCTCTTTTGAATGCGGTGCGGTTGAGTTGCGGAGAGCGGGCCGAGTCGTGCCGGGTATGCGGGAAGGGGAAGGTATGCGCCACGCCGGAGCCTCGGAATAGTTTCACTCTTTGATCTCCCTCTCAAAGAGGGAACAATCCTCCGTTACAGATCAAAGATGTCAACAGGATTCTGCTTCTAGGTCCATTCTCTTCTCTGGTGATGAAAGGGAGACGGATGTGAGAGGGCAACCGTTCCAATGGCAGCTTAGTTCTAGTTGTCTGCCTTGTCCAAAAGGAATCGCGAATAGTTCCAAAGCCGAATTCCTCAGCACATAGGAGCTCCTATACTGATTACAAACTAACTGCATGGCTACCTTATTTCCTACTATAAAATGATCGTAAAATCAGCAAATGAAAATCTATGCGATTAAATAATAACAAGATTAATTATCTTGATCATGTATGTATGTATGTATCAATAGAAGCGTTACAGCTGTTTCCGGCTAAAAAAAATATTTTATATGAAATAAAAAAAATTGAGGGGCTTGCAGCTACAACGAGTTAACTCCATTTTTAGGCCAACAAAGTTAACAACCGTTTCTTGGGAGGAAAAAATCATTCTTTCGTTTGGTTCAACAAGGAGTAATTTTTGCTTAAAAAATTCGCAATTCTAGAGTCCATTTAATTCTGGAGTTAACTCCTTTTTGGCCCAAATAATTGAAAATTTCTTTCTTTTTATAGTAAGGAAGCATATAATAATAGGTCAATGATCTTCGACTTTCTTGAAACTTTCCGTGATACTTTTTTGAAAGCTCCTTACATTAAAACCTAATGGGAAGAAAGGTGAGTTCACCATAACTAAATACAGAGTTTTAATTTATGATGTGGATCATTAAACGAGGAACCATCAGTTGCAGCTTTACTGTGGACATACAGGTAGCCCATAGCGTAAAAATCCGTGACACTAGAAATGAGACATCGCTGACCGTCGAAAGTCTACACTAGGCGTACAGTAGTCCTTTAATCTTGAAACCTGCTAAACTAAAGGACGTGAAGGAACTCGCTGAGAAGTATGTTGGTCACAACGAAATGTGGTCCTACGATGTTCTAAATTCGAATGATGATGTCGAGGATCCTGAAGAAATCGTTGACGCCGAATGCTATGATCAGCAGTAGTTTTGCATTCTTCTTTTTTTGTAACTGTGTGCCTTTCTTGAAATAAATCAATTTTCTTGAAAATTTTCCTTATTAAACGCTTCCTTACTTTAAAAAGAAAGAAATTTTCAAGTATATGGGCCAAAAAGGAGCTGACTGAATAAATTAGACTTAATAATTGTTAATTTGACGAATTTCTTAATGGAATTGGGCTAAAACATGTAGTGGTAGGAGACACATAATTGGACGAAGTCAAAGGCGATTTAAATACATTCTCTATTATTGAACATTTTTTTTTTTATTTTGCCAACAATTATAAAAACTGGAGTAACTCGTTGTTGCTGCAAACCCTTCAATTATTAAAAAATGTTAAATATGAATTCAAGAATTATTTATAATGGCACACTGAGTGGCAGAAACACTCATAGATAACGTGGCATTGATACAAACAGTTCTCAACACATACACAAATGATGAGCTTACTGAAAATATCATAGAAGAAACTTATTCACACTTAAGCTTATAAATTTCTTAATAAAAATACAATGGGTAAACGGTCATTCTATCTTTGATGTTAGTATAATATGTTTTGTATACATTTTAATTATCGTCTAGTAAATAAGTGATCAAAAGGAACAGTGGTATGGTAAGTAAACAGCCCTTTATAAAAATTATAAACTTTAGTACTTAATTAAAGTATTAAAAATGATCCAGATCTGAAAAATAGACAATAATTAATTATTAGACTGTAATTAGAAAAATCTAAAATACGAAGTCTCAGAAATACTGAAAAGTGACTAATCATTCGCCGTTTTATCAACTGTTTGTTTCGACTGTTGATATGAAATGTAGTGCATTTGATCTTCATTGATGGCAGTTTTTTTGTTTGTTTGTCTGTTGTTTAAGCTAAAAGAGGGATGTTCCCTAATCGGGATATGGTGCCTCTGAAGAGTTGAGTGGACCATATAATATTTTGAATAGAAATGAAAGACGTTTTGGCGATATATATTATAATGATTATGAATACAAGATTTACATGCTTTGTTACTAAGGTGTGGATTTTCTGGGGTGGTTGTTCCTCCTCATCCTACTGGTCCTCTGAGTGATCTACTACTCCATGCTTACAGTGCGCATCCTGATTCCGTTTCTTATCTACTGTACTGCTGCACAACTGGAACTGTATTGGATGGCCATTTCGTCCCTCTAGTTGTGGCCTTGGAGGAGATAGAGGGCTCTGCCTCAGGTACAAGGAGGTAGGTGAAGTAAAATAGGAAAGGAAAGCGGTTTAGATTGAATATCTGTCTTGAAGATACCTACTTTGTCGAGAAGTTAAATGGTGACATATTATCCTGTGTTTTAGCGAATTAAGGCTTTGTTTTTTGAATTCATAAAATTGTTGAAGTAGCAGCTTTATAGAATTAAACAAATCAATCAAAAAATGATCCACAAAAAAAAAATCACATCAACAAGTGTATTGTATTTATCATATATGAGTGCGATTTCTGTAAGTGGCGTAGAAAAGGGGATAAGTCATCAGTGGGAGCCATTTAGTTTATACGAAAACTACCGTAATATTCCATTTCAATCTTTCATTTTTAGTTATCAAACGTATTCGCTTGCCCTGTAAAATTAATTTTCCTTATCTATTCCATGTCAAAGCTTTAATTATTGTTGACTTTGCAACGTTTCCGATTACGTGGAAAACTAAATAACAGAAAAAATTAATTCATCATTTTTTTACCTTAGATCATAGAACATAGAAATAAATTAGTTGCATAAAAATAAGTTTGTATAGATATTAATTTAATTTGTTAAGCAAGGGAGTATTAAAAGCTCTTCATCCCTTTTTGTATTCGACAGCTATTTCAAACATCTTCCTATCTACCGTAATTGTTAAACTATTTATGATCGTCCACTATGTATATTCTATTCAATCGCTTAAATAAGATAAACACTTACTTTAACTGATAATTATTATTATTATTTATTATTATTTTTTTTTACTTTATTTCATTATCATTTCCACATTAATTTCTTCCTATATGCGGTAATAGGAACTGATAGCAACTCAGCTACTTACAATTTGAAACCGATGAATAAAAGAGTTGTTTTCAGTGATACCATAGTATAATTCATAAACCAAGAAAGTCACAAACAAACAAATCACCAAATACAGATAAAAATTATCATTATCATTCATCGTTGAAATTGTATAAAAATACATAAATAAGTTTGTGGTTAAAGTATTATGGAGGAAGTGACTATAAAAATTTCCTTCTGTTTCATCTTCAAATGCAATTGCTAGCATTGAGGAGCCTCCTCAGTGGACGGTTTATGATTAACCATTTCATGAGAGAGATTTCCTCTCCTACTCGCAATCCTCAGAATAGAGTCCTGGTGTGAAACTCTGGAATTCGAACGCATTCTCATTCCAGTGGGTCCAGGTTATAATAGGTTTATAGGTCCATCTTCTCATTCATGCGGCAGACATGCCCAAACCACTTGAGTTGTCTATTCTTCAAAATGGTTTTGAGTTGAGTTACTTCATCTGCTCTCTTGCACTGTCGTTTCTAACACTGTCCTTCCTAGTATTCCCCACAAATCTAAGCAGAAGCCTTATTTTTGCTGCAATTATGCGACCACTATGCCTGTCCAACATTGGCCCGTTTTCTCCACCATAAGTGAGAATAGGCAGGTGACACAGACTTATACACGCGTATCTTGGTATAGTTATAAATGTAAATGATAAAATAAGTGAACTTTAACCCGTTGAACGAAACATCTTTGAGTTGTGGCCCACATGGAAGCCGTCATTATGACGGTCATCAGCTTAGATTGTGAGAATGTTTACATAACTTGCCTCAAACACAGTATATTATACTTTTCTATTCTATTCTATATTTTCGAATAATATGTGTAAGGGGTTCGCAATTTTCCCATCCACTCATCGCTAGCTAAGATGTGAGTAGCCTTACAGTTATGAGTAAGGTTATTCGATTGATTAATGTTGGTACATCACTATCCTTTCGATAGTGATAAATTTATGCCAGGAGCTGAAAACAATAACAAAATTGAAATAAAACATTTATGTTTCATTAGACATAATTTTTCAAAGGATAAAAATCAATCCTAATTTATTCTATGTTTCATTCTTTTCCATCCGTTGGATTTTTTTGCTAAAACAAAGGGCAGCGAGGGGCTCCCGGAGTGATGCTGTCGCGTGCCGATACCTGACGGAAGATGTTACAAAGACTCAGCCTTGTGCTATACCTGCGCGTTTACTTATCAGTAAAAGTGTGAAACAATGCCGTCATCATGAGGTGTGTTTCGTTAAACGAGTCAAGTAAAATTTTTAGATATGGTAAAAATTCGTTAATATTGGTCATGGGTGAAGATCAATAGGATCCAATAACTCTATTAATTGGCTTAAGAACCATTTATCTTAAATATTTTATTTGAGAATCCCTAGTGTGCAGTTTCTTTACTAGACTTTACCTCATGCCTTCATGCATAAATCCTTTTATTTAACTGTTGTGTTACTAAAACACAGTTTTGAATTTCAATAAATAAATTATCAAATATTTTGATTATCTCTTTACGAATTGCAGGGGCAGCGATTCGGCATTCGAAATTAACAAAGATTGTTGATAAATTAATAAGAAAATGGTTGAGAGGCAGTCGAAGAATTCAATAGTGCTCAAAGACTCCTTAAATATTAATTCAAATTTGAGTTAAATAATGAATTAGTATTTAGCGCCCCACCCTTATTTGAATGCAGGGGTTTAATCACCTCGAATACTAATGAAATTAGAAACAATTGACGATGATTCCATTATCCTTTGAGCAAAGCCGAGGGGAGGAGGATTAGGAGGGGCAGGATGTCTTATTTGTGAACTGTCCCCCTACAGTGCAGTTTTACAGGAAGGGCCTAACGATTTGGGGGAGCCCTTCGTGGTCGATATGGGCTAGGTGTCTTTAAAAAGGGCTCCAGTCATCCATCTCCCTTTAAGGGGCCGCTGGCGGTGGAATAAACTATAGGGTTCTGAGTCGCTGCTTCTTTATAAAATGATAGTACATATAACTTTTATTTAGAAACAATATTTTGGTTAATTAGGAAATTAGTTTATTTTAATCTAAAATCTGTGCTATTAAAACCCATGTAGTGTCGGGTTCATTACATGGTAGAGACTGTACTGCTTCTTGGACAACGGTTGTGCAGGGAGGTGAGTTTTCACTAGGTCAATTAAATAATCAATAACAAATATCCATATTATTTCAATGCATTCATTGTATTGAAATATCATTCCTCAAATGGGTATTCTGGACTATGATGAAGCTTATTTTTTATTGTTTCAATCAATTCATTCCATTTTCATTTTCTATTTAAATTAGAAAATTATGATATCTTCAGTGTAACAGCTTAAAAAAGTCATTAACAGTGTCTTTCTATAAGGTTTGTTTTTTCAAATTAATGTTAAACAAACACGTATGTGTAAGTACTATCTTTTACTATTTATCGTACACTACACTATCATATTTATTCAAATAATTACATTGTTTTTTATAATAGGTTAATTTTTATTATAATAGAGTTACCACTAATTAGTTTATTACAACTATGTTGAATAAGTTTTCTTTGTTATTCATAACATTGAATTCCTTGACACATTTTTATCTTCTTCCCTATCTCGGTTATTTTGTAATCTGTTGGATCGGCAGACTCTGCTTGAATAGTTTAGAATTCGGAAACACGCTCGGTGTTCTAAACGCCTCGAGGTTTAACCTACTTATTCCAATAGGATCTTGGAAATGTGCTCTTGCTGGGAGCTCCGCTAAATCTCTTGTAGAGAATTAAGATTAAGTCTTTGCGCCTTCCCGGTTAAGTAAACTTCTCCAGTCCAGTAATGTCTTGTGCAAAGTCCATTGATAAAATCTATTTATTCATTCAAATTAGTAAAAGAATATTAAGGCAATATTTAAATAAAGCATCATTAATTGAAAAAAAAATGGCTATTGTTGGTTAAGGATAAAAGCACCCTAGTACGAGTATATTAAGTAACTACGTTATTGTAAAGTAAACAGAAAAAAACGTTTTTTTAAACATAAATTTTAAAATACAAGTTGACGGGTATGAGTTTCTCAGGTTGTCTTTCTTGAACATATTTCATGCACAAATGAATCATATAGCCTTAGCATTATTATGCGTAAGTCAGTTCTTTAATCTATATACAGTCAATAACAGTTACTGCATACAGTCCGTAATAAAATTATTTCTGCTGTCGAGAATATTAAAAAAGGAAACGAATGGAAAGTTGAAATACGGTGTGACCAAACTCGAAGCGTCAATCTGATGTACTGGCACCCATTAAAGTTTTTATTACCAATGCTGACACTAAACAAATGATTAGATGATGTTTCAATTAATTGATTTAAAAAGAAAAATTACTTTGTCATGTTTTTCCTTTACTTACTTGAGTAGAGAATACGAAAAAAGGCAAGTGAATTAATAATTTTAAAATGGGAAAGATTCTTAAGGAAGTAATAGGAAATAAGCAATAGTTCCTAAGTATTTATATTTTAATGACTTTATATTGTGATGTTAGCTATACCATTTTATAGATCATGCTTATAAATAATATGTAATTGCTATACGGTTATAAATAATTTGAACATATAGAAAACAGACAATCTGCGATTCCTGACTAAGGTGGAGACTACTACTGCTAGATATTTCACAAAGACATTCCAGACCTTATTACGCTTGTGTCGCAGGCAAGGCAAGGCTTTGAGTCCCAAGTCTTTGATGCTTGAAGTGACCTAGAGTCCTACTAATAAATTTTATTGCTCCAAAAAGGAATATCTGTGAAGATATTTTACATTGTATTTGTATATACATATTTTTCTGGGATGTTTTCGGATTGACCTAGAATAAAATATGAACCGAAAATACTGTCCAATTTCGTCTTTATCATTCAGCTTATAAAACCAATTTAAAATATAAAAATAATTTCATTAAACAATGGTATATTTTATACAGAATAGTATTACTGTATTTGTCTATTCCACAAATACTGACAGCAACCTACGCTGACGACACTGCCACGTTCACCAAACATCAAGACGCGACACAGGCCTCACAAAACTTACAACATAACTTACAAAAGTAGAATGAATGATACCAACTATGGTAAATTACATTGAACTACAAAAATTACAACTCATCACTTTTACTTTTAGATGTGAAATATGCCTTCCCATTTACCTTAATAACTCACCCATACCACAGACTGATAATGTGCAATGGGACTAACGTTGGATAGGAGAATGAAATGGGGCCCTCACGTTAAAATGAAACAATATTAATCGTCTAGGGTACTGGAATTTAAAAATTATATTTTCTCTTTGGGTGAATAAAAATAGAAAACAGACTTATAGACTGCACCCCCCAACTATCTCCTTTACACAAAAATAGAAAAAACTCAATGAATACAAATTTAGTCCAAATTCATTTGCTACATCTATTTTTTATTTTTATAAACGTTTTGGCCCAAAATGAAACGTCAATCACTAAACCATAACAACAATTTAAGGTATTCGCTATTCAGGAAAAACTACAAATTAGATTTAAGACAGAAATTTAACACGTACACTTACTTACTAAAACCAGTTCGGACATATGCATTACAAATTTACGGCATCGCTAAACAGACTCACAGAAAACGGCTGAAAACATTTCAGTGAAAAGTACTTATACTTATCACCAAAGCCGCATGGTTTGTCAACAGCAAAACTTTGCATACGAACTTAAAAATACAAACGTTAGACGAACGCATACGGACGTACTTCAAACGCTTTCAAGAAAAACTACACGGGCACCCAAACCCATTGACAGAACAAATGGCCACGACTCATATTCCTGAGAACACTAGGAGGAGACAAAAAAGAACGTGCATGAGGGATCTATTACAATAGGAAATTAAATCAAGCCAATGGAGAGGTACTTCTGGGTATTGTTCTTCTTCATGTATTTTATGTCATTCTGTTTTATTTTCATGTCTGCCAATCTACTGATTTTCAATTATTTGTATTTGACAGGTGTGGATAAAAATATAAAGAGAAACAAACTGGCAATACAGCATGCTGTGGTTTTGTTCTCATTCCGGGGTAACATTTCATCCTAAAAGGCTTGAACTTAAAAAGCATATTCTATTTTTTGAACAAATGAATATGGATATTCATGATGGATCAATATTACTAACAGATTAAAATTTACCAAAAACTTTAGCCTTAATTTCAGTAAAAATATGATAATAATTTTAGCGTTTCATCTGCACAATATAGTAAGGCTTATATAATACTTCGGAACCAGTACAGTGTCGATAAAGATGACTTACAAGGAACGCAATAAACAGACACCGGCAGAAGGGCTTGTAAGAGGAGACTGACAGATAATGGACTCGGGAGGGAGGGGGGAGGGGGGGACAGGCTATATAATGTGTGTTGTCAGTGCATTAGCAGTTCTTACTCATTAACATTCATTAACTACATCTCATCTCATATGTGCGTACATTAGCATGTCTGCTTGCTCCATATTACTGTTAGGGACCTTACAGTCATTGTTAGGCATCGCTTGTTTGATAGTGGGTGTTTATGAACGAATAAATACTATTTTATTTTTACATAGGAGAGGTAGTACAATATATATCCAATGAGTTAACCTTAATAAATGTTTCAATAGGAGAGAAAAGTTTTAAAACAGTTTATAGTCTATGGCAGCCATACCTCCCGGATCATTAGGATGATCATTTGGTAAATCCAAAATAGTTCAAGTTACTTTATAAATATGAAATTACAATTTAAAAATTAGCAATTCCTGCTTATTTTAAAATCTAATTTTTTTCCAATCCTATTTCTCCAAATGGTCATTCACAGTAAATCATAATAATGTCTACTCATCCCTCTTTCCTCAATCTGGGGGTGTTCCTCAAGGCAGTATCCTCGGCCAAATCCTCTACATAGTTTATATAGCTGACATCCCAATTCATCCTACCATCCTTACCACGTATGCTGATGGCACATGTTTATTATCAGTCAAGACTGAACCAGTTATAGAATCTCATACTCTTCAATCCCATATTATTGACCTTGAAAAAAGGTGTCAAAACTGGAGGATTAAAATAAATTCCCACAAATCCCATCCCATCAGCTTTACCCTTCGTCGTAAACCAATAACCTCCTGTCCTCCTGTATAGTTTAGTAACATCCCACTGGTTCCAGAAGAACAGGTCTGGTACTTAGAACTACACTTTGACCTTACATGGAATCATCATACTAGACAGCTCGCCGTTTCAGGCTACTTCAACATTTACTAGACAAACGCTCTAAACTCCCAATTAATTACAAAAGACTCATATATATGACAATCATTAGACCTATCTGGACTTACGGATTAGAGCTTTTGGGCTCCACTAAGCCATCGAATTCCTCTCGTATTCAATCCTTACAGTCCAAAATCCTTCGTAAAATCCTCAATGCTCCTTACTTTGTTCCAACAAAGTAATCCATAATGACATTGATGTCCCATTTGTTGCTGATTTAGCCCGAATCCGATATCAATCTTTTCTTGACAAACTTTATTTCCAATCAAACCCCCTAGTTTCAAGCCTATTCTTCAATTCCTGATAATCCTCCGAGGCGTCTAAAAAAGAATGGACTCCTGACTTTCTAAGTTGAACTTTTTATTTGAGTACTACCACGGGGTAGTTTCTTTACTTGCCTTTATCTTGGGGCATTATTTATATTTGATTATATTTACTTTATGTATTCAATATATAATTGTAAATTTTAAAAAATACAATTAAAGAAAAACTTTTTTTTGGAATTCTATTTTATTTAATCAAACCACATCGCTCTAGATCACTTAAGGTTTAGTTGAATTTAATATTTAGTAAAATACAGAAGTATACATTAATTTATTTTTTTACTGATTCTCCCATATTTTTTTTATGTATAATGCGAAAAATGATTGATAAAAATCTATTTTTTTATTGGATGTCACCAAATATTATTGAAATGGGAGCGATTGATTTTTTATTAATTTTAACGTGTAAACTTTGAATTTAAATCACATTACGATACCTATATTCATTAAGTAAATGATGAAATTAAAGGCATTATTTCTAAATGTGAAATTTGCTTGCTGGAAAGTAGATGGCTGTAGTAATCGATTTCTCTTAAGGTATCGATCAAGCAATTGCAAGTTTACGCTCGTTGTCAAGGTGACATTTCACACTAAAAGAAATACTTTTGCTGTTTTTTGTTTGTTCCATTCAGTTGTGAGTTAGGAAGCCAACTAACAAATAAAATTTTGAATTTCAATGATTCAATGATTCAATTCAAAATAATGATTATAATATACTCAGTATTATTAAACTGTCCTGCAAGCTGTAGGGTGATGCTTTACCGTTTGATACTATTCTGTAATAAATCAGCCAATGAAAATCTATGCGATTAAATAATAACAAGATTAATTATCTATTGTTTTATATATATATATATATATATATATATATATATATATATATATATATATATATACATAGTATGCTGTAATATCCAAGAAATACTGTTATAATAAATATATACAAACATAATAGCAGTAGTATTGTTGATACACCCTTTCAATACCACACTTATACACTAATACATGTACAAAGATGTACAACTACACACTAGTAGTTGCTCTATATATTCTGAGTTTAGGTTTCTCTCTCGTATTTATTAGCTTATTTGATTCAAGTGACTTTGCCCGATTCTGAAACATATTAAAACAACTTATTGCTTTCTAACTTGTCTTGAAGATGGGACTAAACAAGATTGTGCTACGGATTATACATAGGATCCACATATATAGCGAGTGAATTAAACTATAAATATAAATCATTATTACATATATAAATAATAACTTATTAAATAAAATAATTACTTATTAAAATTTATACTGAATTTAACCAATCTCTACTTCTTTTTCCTTTGAAATTTCCAAAGTAGAAAGGAACAAAGCAGTGCAGAACTTCTTACAGACTTATAGAACTGTCTCATTTGAAAGTTTTTCTAATACCAAACAATGAAAGCACTATTAAAATCCCACTTATAACTTTTTAGGAGTTTCTCCTTTCTCTATTCCACGAAAAAAAAAAATACAAGTCTAAAGTTTGTGGGATTGGAAGAAGAGTTCGACTTTTTCAGTCACAAGCTAACAAGATTTCGAATCCAAGCCTTTGTGAAACTTAACCCTTTATATATTGGATAGCGCTTTGATTTATTTTTAATTAGAAACATTTAAAATTTTTAAGAGTGTTAAATATAAATAAGAAATATAGGTTTTTATTATTGATTAATAGTTTTGTTATGATTTACTCATAGCTAGACCCATTCCGGACTTTCCCTAAGATATTATTCTCCAATTTCTCTTAAATGAATATTTGTACAAATTTATTGATTTCTAATATTTATATTGAAGCCAGCTATAATTAAATATGTATTTAATTATCCTTCATGGCATAAGCATGCAGTTAATCAGGTTTCACTTTAAAAGATAAATTTTTTAAAAATTAATATCCAACATATTATTTGCGTATTAGTATATTATTTGCCCGAACTAGCGTTTTGTGATGGTTTACTACTTTATTCACGTCTGTGCGTCGGTTTCGACATATAAATATAAATATAAATTTGCTATAGTGGCTTCACTCCCAAGCAATGATCTCAAAGAAAAGTCAGATCCTTTGATCTGAATAATATTTTAATAATAAAATGGGTTCGTTATACTTAATATAAAGTATTTCTATATCATTAATATATAAGATACATATCCCTGTCTTCTCCAAAGGTTGATTTGGTTGACTGATTAGGAGTTGTTTATTAAATAATATAAGTATATTTATTTGTGTTGATATGGTTACAAGATAACTTATAAAACTACTTACAAAGAAAGGGGGGGGGGGAGCGCTTTATGTGACTGGCTATTTCTCGATCATAGCTTCATCCAGTTCCATGCCTTTTGAGTTGCCCGCTCCTTGCCAACAACTGGCGCTCTGTATCTTAAGAGTAAAAGTATTACCAACCCTAAACGACACATAACTAACTGAAAGTACTCAATCCTCCTTACCTTATTTATCCAAGTACTCCTAATGTTCCATACATAACTCTGAAGATAAATGATTATTTAACAGCTTCTAAGGGAAAAAAAAAACCTTTTAGATGGACAAAACGAAAGAATAAAAACATAGATTGAAGTCACAGATTCAACTGTTCTCTAGAGGTAGTCGAGAATTGTCTTAAACAAGGTTCAGAGCTGTTAGCTGCAATATCGCTATCATAAAGCATTGATTAGAAGAAAAAAATTGTCAATTCGAAATTATTCATTTTTTAAAATGGCCGAAATTTATTAAATATAATAGCTTGGTTATGCTATATATTTCCTTCTCGTTATCGACACAGGCTCTATCCCTGTCACTATTTCCTAAGTAATTAATAAGTGTAAGGTAGTTAGATGTTTGGCCTCCTTGCACTAGTTTTTTCACTAGAATTTATACAGAAAACCATCCGAGGTATCTATGTAAATAGAAGTGCATAAAACATCATAATTGTAGGAAGATTGGAGTGCATCCAATGGATAATTCTTTTATCGGATATATTCAGTTCATTTTATTGTGTTTTTCTACTAATTTTAAGGTATTCATAAGCTAATATATGTAGCTATTTGATATATCAGGGAAGATTATAGTATCATAGGTTATAATGCACCGTTAGCTTGGTCAAAATCGTGGAAAGAGACTTTTCTTTACTTATTTAATTATTTAAAAATATACTGTTAAACGATTGTTAAAACAATAGTTTAATATTAATCAAATCCCCTCGCTGCCATGCCATCCTCCACATCCTGCTACCATCTTTTTTTTTGGTCGTTCTCTTTTCATCCTTCAGGGAAATAGTCGCAGATTGCTTTTGGCCATCGTTCCTCTGCCATTATTTGTAAGTGGCCATACCATTTTAATCTTCTTGTTTCTATTAGAAAGAGCGTCCTCGTTCCCTGATCTACCAGTTACCTTATTGTCCTATTAGGGACGTGCTGAATTCTGGAAATAGAACAACAGCGCCTCCAGAAGCCCTTCTCCACTTATTTTCCTCATTTTTCGTAATTATCCAGTTTCGGATCCGCAGAAGATAACATTTTCAATCATCGAGTGAAACATATTTTTTTTTTGTTAGGAGGTTAACCTGTTACTCCACAGAACACACAAGTAAAATACATAAAGTAGAAGTACTGTCCAATTTCCCTAAAAAATAGAGTAGATATTTTAAATAACTGGTATATCAGGGATGGTAAATGTATAATATGTTATATTTAATTTAATTGTTTATGTTATTCTATTATTTTTGGTGAGTTGGATAGTATTTCTACTTTTATTTCTATTGCTCCTCTTCTCTAACTCTGTAACGTATGATTAATAATTTGTTAGTAACGTTTTTTTATTTGTTTGCTTGTATTTAATGTATCATGTATTGATATTTAAAATGCTTAAAATTTACCTTGAGTATCACAGCATTATTGAGTATAGTCCTTATACAATAGGTATGTCATACATAGGTCATACCTCTTAAGTATATATCCAATGCTGTACTAGTTAGTGTGCTTAAGTATCTTTTTAGGTATCTCTTTGATCATTCAGTTCTTCCTACTCTTATGTTTTATTGTGAATCAATCAGACCTTTAGGCATTCTGATTCTTTCAGAATTTTGTATAATATAAGTTTTAATATAAACACATTGCCTTTGCCTGTAGCTGCTAGCGAGGAAAACCGAATTGATGCTGAGAATTCATAACGTGGTAACTAGTAGTTATACGAGAGGAAAAGAGCTTTCCTAAATCTCCTAAACCGTTTTGTGAAATAGCTGCTATCAGAAGGCCCAGGAGTGCGTTCATCATTTTTTATGCCTCCCTCGGGAGTTGGAATGTTTTTTACGTTGCTACTAGCTATCCCTTTGCTCTTATCTTATAATGGTGTGTACCGGAGGTATATAGTTTAGTTAGCTTAGCGCTTTCTCGAGGTCAAGGTCGGTTTAATACCTTCAGTATCTAATTAAATATATTGTTTTTTTTGTAAATAAAACGTATATTAACATTATTTTTTATATATAGTCCGACATCTATGGACATACATGACTGTTGAGAGACATGACAATGATAGAAGAGGATAAATGTCATATTGTAACCTGATTTTTAATTAGCAGCAATTTTCGAATCGCTAGCGTTTAGTAGAAAAGAACCAAAGCTTAACTGAAACATTTTTCAAGGATTTGGAAAACGGTGTTCAAGATCCAAAGAAAATCTGAAAGCTTTCAAATCTGTTCATTTATTTTTATTAAAAAATTTATTTATTATTATTTAAAAAAAAAAAATTCCATTATATTTATTCTATGGAAATATTTATCCTATCGTGATTTGTTTTACTAATAGTTTTTTTCATGAAATAAATAGAAATATTACCTCAGGTCCCTCTGTCAGACTTTGTGGACACCTGAAAAGGGCTGGGTGGGAATAAGGTATAGTCGAGGACAGTTAAAGAAAATCTTGGTGAAGAAATCTACCCAGATCATCTTTATATCAAAAATGAATCTCTACTATACTAAAATAAAATTACACTCAACTACTATCAATAAGAATAATTGGGTGGATTAAGGGGGGGCGCACGGGGACACGTGCCCTCCGACAGTTATTTAGGTACTGTGGAGAATCCATTATAGTACATAATTAAAGGCAAACCACATGATCATAATTGTTAAAATAACAGAAAGAACATGAGTGAAACTATTTTCTTTGAAATCCTACAAATACTACTAAAATTATAAATGTGAAAGTTTGTATGTTTGTCTCTCTTTCAAGCAAAAACTACTGAACGGATTTGGATGAAACTTTACAGTAATATAGGTTATACATCAGTATAACTCATAGGCTTTAGCAAGCGAGGATTTAGGGGGGTGCACCTGGGCACGTGCCTCCTGACAGTTTTTTAGGTACTGTGGAGAATCCATTATAGGACATAATTAAAGGCAAATCATATGACCATAGTTGTTAAAATTACAGAAAGAATACGAATGAAACTATTTGTTTTGATATCCTACTAATCTTACTAATATTATAAATGTGAAAGTTTGTATGTTCATCTCTCTTTCACTCAAAAACTACTTAACGGATTTAGATGAAACTTTACAGTAATATAGGTTATATATCAGAATAACACATAGGCTATAGCAAGCGCGAATTTAGGGAGGGGGGTGCTCGGGGGCACGTGCCCCACCGACAGTTTTATAGGTACTTTTGAGAATCCATTATAGTACATAATTAAAGGCAAATCACATGATAATAGTTGTTAAAATAACAGAATGAACAGGAGTGAAACTATTTGTTTTGATATCCTACTAATACTACTGATATTATAAGTGCGAAAGTTTGTACGTTTGTCTCAAAAACTACTGAACGGATTTGAATGAAACTTTACAGTAATATAGGTTATACATCATAGGCAGATTTGTGCGGGGCCCTATGTCATGTGCCTACCCATTATAGTGCATAATTAAAGGCAAATCACTAACTTAGCATCTTGAAATTTGTAGATAGGTTCTTTGTATACTTTAAGAAAGAAATTTGGATAATAATAGGTAAATAAAGGGTTTCCCCTTTAATATAATAGCGGTTCAAAGGTTGTATAGAGTCCGTCAGTTTTGAAGTTAGGCTTCTGAAATTTTGGATGTACGAGTAACATATATTTAAAAAAATAATTTCGTTATTTATTTATTGATTTTTTTTTTTTTTTTTTCTTAGCCCCTATAAGTTTGAAGATTTCTAATCTGGATTAGGATTAGGTTGGAGAGGAATCTCTTTTACTGTACTGCGCACATTTTAAGAGGAGGATGAGAAAACGGAAGGTTCTAATTTCTTTCTTTATTTCTTAACTTTGGATTTTTCCGATGATGGGGCACACCGTGTCCTTTTCCTTTTATTGTTTATTTTATTTATTTCTCAGTTCAGGCTGAGACTTTGAACGTGATCTTGCCACGTTTGTGGCCGTCCTGCTGGGGTGAGTGTCCTGAAAAGAGGGTTAGTACTGTATTTCAGACTGTCAAAAAATTTGATGTGTCTGCGTTTTATGAAGTCTGTGACTGTCGGTAAGTCGAGAGTAGTGTGTAGGAGGTCCATTTTCGTTTTGTTTAATGTCGTTGTAGTACGCCGTTCTGAAACTGTAGGAGCTTTTTTGCGGTCGCCGGTGTGATGGTACTTAAAAGTGGTGCTCCGTAGAGGAGCGCCGGTCTTAAGATGCTTTTGTAGATGGTCAGCTTGAGGCGGAGGGATAAGTTAGGAGATGTAAGCAGGTGGTTAAGTCTGTAAGACTTGGTCCGAACCGACCTGAGTTTCTTCCTGCAGTGGTAGGCTAGTTTCAGGTGTCGGTCTAGTGTGACACCTAAGTAGACTATGCTGCTTGCTGGTCTGTTTTCGCGTCCCGCTACCCTATAGACCTTAGAGAGAGGGCGACGCTTTTTTCCCTGAAATGAGAAAATTATGCAGTCCGTCTTTTTAGGATTCACTGTGATGTTGAGTCCTTCTAGCTTCTGTGTGATGCTCGCGCAGGCCTCCTCCGCCTGCCGTAGAGCTCTCTCTGCGCTGATCGAGCTGCTGTAGATCGCTATGTCATCGGCATAGGCTGCTACAGCAGCTTTTTTGTAGTTGGCTCCAACAGTTTCAGCTGTGTATATTGAGAAAAGTACTGGAGATAGCACAGACCCCTGAGGTACTCCGCAGGTGAATGCGATGGCTTCCGATGATGTTTCACCGATGCGGACTGCTGACGTTCACTGTTGAAGAAACGATCGTAGGACTGAGTAGAGCTGTTATTTATTTAAAATGATCTTTCACGAAACTTTACGTGGCAGACCAAATTCCACGCGAGCGAAGCCGCGAGCAAAAGTTAGTCTAATATATATTATAAAATGCATTGTTAGTACGTAAATACACAGTTTTCTCTATTACCACCAACCCCAATCAACTTCCCTTTGGATTGGTAAATACCTCTTGGTCTCCAAGTGGTAGTAAGGGAGTTTGGTCGCGGTGGGTGGAAGCAGGTGGTTGTGGTTGGCGAAAATGTGAAAATAAGTATTATAAATGCGAAAGTTTGTATATTTGTCTCTCTTTCACGCAAAAACTATTGAACGGATTTGGAAGAAACTTTACAGAAATATAGGTTATTCATCAGAATAACACATAGGCTACAGCAAGCGAGGATTTAGGAGGGTGCACCCTAAATGCCCCGTGCCACCCCTAAATACGCCCCGAGGCAGTTTTTTAGGTACTTTGGAGAATCCATTTTAGTACATAATTAAAGGCAAATTGAATCTACCTTTCCTACTAATATTATATATGTGAAAGATTTAGGGGGAGCACGGAAATAGTTTTTGTGTTCTGTGGAGAATCCATTATAGTACATATTAATTGCAAATCAGGAACTAAGTATTTTGAAATTTGCAGATAGGCTCTTTGTATAATTTAAGAAAGAACTTTGGATAATTCCACCCTCAAGAGTTTCCCCTTTAAAATGATTGGAGCTCAAAGATTATATGGAATCCGTCAGTTTTGAAGTTAGACATCTGAAATTTTGGATGTACGAGTAACTTATAGTTAAAAAAAATATTAAATTATTTATAAAGTGATCGGTCATGAAACTTCATGTGGCAGACCAAATTCCACGCGTCAAAGCCGCGGGCAAAAGCTAGTGTCTGGTTAAAATAATAACGTATATTTAAATTAAGGTTCACTATCCAACCTGCTTAATGATTGAAAAGTTACAAAAGAGAGTAGAAAAATAAAAGATTTAACTGTCAGACTAGGTTGGCACTATCAACAACTGAACTGAACTTGCTACACCCCAGATCTAGCCAGCCTACAGGAAAATAGAGACTCCTGCCTTGACAGCTCATCTTCCGTCCGGTCGGACCACAACCCTGCTCGCTGGAAGTGCCAGTTCTCAACTCTGACTTATGGGGGAAAACAAACGCTTTTAAAAAGGCTCATTCTTTTTCACAAACGTGATATCGTTCTACATTTCGTAAACATTATTATTCGTTCCGCTGTAAATATTAAATTAGTTCGGTTCATTTTCAGGATATCAAAGTTTGCAATGTATTATTTTTTTATATTTGATTTTTCCTTATTGAGTCCCGGACGTAAATATTCTTCTATAAAGACAATTTTAATCACATTCTGAACCATCTAAACTACACTCATTTTTCCATTATTAATAGGTTGATTCATTGGTGGTAATGCCGTCAATGTATGCAAGGTATATTCATTTTATATACATAATACCTTACAATGATGAAAAACCTCGAGATAAATGAAGTTTCCGTTTCTAGAAAATGATCTTTTTTCTGATGACCATAAAAGTGTACTAGAAAGTTGCAATGAGATATTATATAATTGTTAGGTAAAAACTTCGACAGGTCTTTATAGGGAGTTCTTCTTGAGCAATATTTTTAGGCGTCGAGACCTATTGGATTGGTTCTTACTTAATGTAGCCCTTGAGAAGTTTATTAGACTTCCTACCATTAGCTATAAGATGGATACTTCTATTAAGAAATGTCAGTAAGGGATCTCTAAAGTGAAGATTGGAAAGATAATGGTATCCTTAGTACAAAATTGATATAATGCTGACCTCACCCTGGGAAAAGCAATAAAGTATAACAAGAAATACCTCTGTTAACTAGGTATTGCACATTGTGTTAATTTAGTTTTAAAATTTTTCATTGAATAATGATAAAATCCTTACAAAATCGATAGTTACTAGATAGTAATTAGGGAATAGAAGTTTTTAAATAATAATATATTCAAGTGAGCAAATTAAAATCTTTTTCCAGTCATACATTATTTCTCTTTATTTAAAAACGTTTCAACAATTCTATGTCATTCTCAATTTACAATATTTATAAGTTCTTTAATTTTAAAAATATTCTCTAAAATTTTTTTTTATAAATTTGTACATTTTCAACCTAAAAATAAAAGACAAATCAAATAAATTCTCCAGTTACAAAAACAAGATAATTAAAATAATAATATATTTCGGTTAAATATTTTAGGATGCCCTAACTATATGATGTTTATACTTTTAATGATAGATATGAGACCATCAATTGAGGATCTTCATCACTTCATGTTATTTGGAGAAATCTTAATGTTTGTAATTCATTTGATCCTGACACATATAATAAATTTCGGGCTGCTCATTAGTAATTTGAAGGAAAAGTAAGAAACCGAATAGTAAAGCAGAGGAGGCTAGCAGAATGCTTAGGGTGAAAACAAAAATTACTCACTAAAAATGTCCAGCTTAGAAGCAACTGGAAGAAAAGTCTAAGCTTCCAATTTTATAACTTTTGTAAAAGGACAAATCCTGTTTCGTTCGTCAGAGTTAATGAAATTAGTCTTGCTAGGACTCAGGATTGATTAATCTAGTGAAAAATTACTTGTTAAGGGAATGCAATTGGCAATGGTGCAGGCCCAACCGCGTCCCGTACCTCCTCTTTTATTACTGAATAATTTAATCTACTCTTTTCTCCTTTCGCTAAATGTACCTTTTTTTTTCTCTCATAAAGGGTTTTTTGTGCCACATTTTTTTTAATTGCTATGTAATTATACAATTCAGAGGCCACTTTCTCCCAATGGTGGTCTGTACAATGTGACTTAAAGAGTATAATACAAAAAATTCATTTTGGCTAAGCTTTCTTTTCTTTTATATTCCATATTTCCTTTAATGTTGGTACATTTTCATTCTTGGATCTCTAAGTACTTTTTTTTATTCCGGAAGTGTTTGCACAAAATTTTACACAATTTCATTACATGAATAAATAATCACTTTTTTAAGATTAATTTATTGATATTTACAACTGTAATAATATTGCAACAAGTAAATCTGGTAATAAGAGCAAATGAGATGAAAAAAAACACTTATGGAGAAACTACCCACCCGTAGTACTGCAATAAAGTTCTATTGCAGAAGGTCTCGAGGCCATCTTCTTTTCAGACGCCTCGGAGGCTTATCAGGAATACTAAGGGAAGCAAGTTGAGAGAGTAGAGGATTCAAGTGTGTATGGAGTTTGACATGGAAGGATAGGTATCTAGTTTGGGCCAAATCAGCAATATATGGGATATTAAGATCATGATGGATGAGTTTGTTTGTGGCATAATAAGGACATCAAGGTCATTATGGATTACTTTGTTGGTAACAAAGTAAGGAGCATTAAAGATTTTACGATGGATTTAGGATTGTAAGGATTGGATGTGAGATGAATTGGATGGTTTAGTAGAGCCCCAAACCTCAACTCCGTATGTCCAAATAGGTCTGATAACTGTCATGTAAATGAGTCTTTTGTAGTTAATTAGGAGCGTAGAGCGTTTGTCCACTAAATGTCGAAGTAGGTGAAAACGTCGAGCAGCTTCATGTCTTTTCAGTCTTGTATGAAGATTCCAAGTAAGACGTTTGTCCAGATTGAGTCCTCGGTAACGTATCTGTTTAACAGAGATCAGTGAAATTTTAAATAATCACTTAATTACAAATTTTATTTAACTTTTGTGGGAAAAATATTGATTGGTAAAAATGGAATTTAAGTTACATTGCTGAGCATACAATGTTTTTGAATCTCTGCTCAAAGGTATAGAGCTTGCTATATTAAATCAACCAACTATATATAAAAAAAAAACGCAAAATGATTTTATTTTCTACCCAGCATTCATATTTGTATCTCATTCAAAATTTATATATTGTGTCTTATAGAACAGATTTATTTTGAATTTCAATATCATCCAAAAAAAAAATTTATATTATTTTGTATGACTTATGAAAAACGAAAAAAAAAAGCAACATATAATTAGGGAATTATGAATTATATGAAATTGGATCAAAAAACTAAACAATATGGATATGAATTGAAATGTTTCAATCAGAAAGTCTTTAAAATATTTTGAAACAAAAGGACCAGTTCATATTTCTGCCTAGATATTACTAACTAGCCCTATAATTTAGGTGAATTTTAATCTGTAAGTAGCTATATTGTGGGTACCCAAGGGGGAAAATTTTGAGGTTGGGCGTGATCTAGTACAAATCACCTCCCTACACAATCGTTGTCCAAGAAGCAGTACTGTCTGTACCTTATACCAAACCCAAGACTTTGCATGAGTTGTAGGGATATAGTTTTTTGTTTGTATTTTATAATTAAAAACGATAATATTTTTAAAAATTATCTTTTTACCTCGTATATAAGTAAATAAATATTTCTATATGTATGTTTGAGTTTATACACCTACTGTAGTTGATATTTACTTTCCCCGCCTAACCCATTATGACAGATGGCTCAAGTTGAGATGTAGCAGAGACCGCCTGCTAGATCCTGGCGATAAAAGCTGTGACGGCCAGTCCTTCGCCTCCCCCAGATAACGGACACCTCCTTATCGGACTGAAGGCACACTCCCGGGTACACCACTAGCTTGATAACAGCTCCCTTCCTATCTGTATGCTGCGCCTCATCGCACCTATAGTACTCATGCTCTTGCTCTTATTCTGAGACCATACTGATTTCCAGAAATATTCATCTCATCCCCCAATCTTGTCTAAAATGACGAAATATTGAACTGATTCTTGCATTTTTCGTTGATTTCATTCAATATTTCGCTTTCTTCATAAAGATACAGAGTATCGAATGTCAAGAAAACACCTTTTTCGTTTTTGATCTATAACGATTGCTTTTTGATTGATGAATGTTATCGTGAAATCTGGAATCTGAATTTATTTTGTATAGGGGAAGGATAATACGGCCAAAATGTCTAATCTGCAACTATTCAAAGGAAAAATAACGGGAAAAAAATCGTTTCTATGCGTTCGTTATAACGAACATAATTTTTTTTTTATGTAGAAGTCTTGAATGTACCTTATATACGTTTTTTAATTACAGTAATAACCAAATAAAATTTCTTGCATGACAAGTATTGATAGTGTTTACTGTTGCTATTGTTTGTAAAACCAACGAGGTGTTTTATTTACTACATTCGATAGTAGGTGTAGTGCATAATAGAAGAGTAATCATAAAAGTTCGATAAATTCTGTAAAAGTCATCTAAAAAACACTAAACAATGTAAGATGACATAAGTATAATACGTTTGACGAAATGGACTTTTTAACTTTGCTGAATATATATGTTTTTCAGTTTCGATTCTTGAAAGTGAAGTAACAAAAAAAAAATACACTGTTGTTGGATACGATAAAATTATATAATCTGATCACAATATTGATATAGTGATGAAGTTTTTCTGACCGCTTCGGATTACTTTAAAGTTCTAATCTGCTTATTCTACAGCTAATTAGAAAAGTTGTATTACTGTTTATTCATAAGTTAGGAATGTGCAGTAGGTATACTATCTCAGTTAGTTCGATTCATAATATTATGTATACAACCTTATATTATATTTACTCATCGTTAAACATATATACACTACTTGTAAAAGTAACCATACTAGAAAATTTAGTTTTGGAATTCTAGAAGGTTCTTCAGACCTCCCTAATTTCTTAAGTACTAATTATCTTTTTTACTTGGACGATTCATGAGTTGTGAAGCTCTATCTCTTTAGTAAAATGAGACGCCATTAGGAAGATCTTAAAAGTTTCCGGGATTTCTTTATAATGGTAAGATAAGATTGCGAAAACTCGTACAGAAGAGGCAGAAGAACAGAATTTTCAGTTAAATGGAATCTGAGACGGTGAGTAATTGCACAGAAATTAGGAGGAAACGAGGATCGTTATTTTGTTGGCTGCCTTTTCCCTCCCCCGGTCATCGACAGGTTCTGTTGTAACAGGCTGGAGTCATATTGATGGGCAGCCACCCGGGGCTATAAGACGTGTTAAACATTATAATCCAGTAAATATTGAAGAGACCTACATTACTAATAGGATGCATTAAGAAAAACCTCAAATACAAAACTTTAAGGATCCAAAAAAATTAACATGAGTTGTTAGTGGAGCGTTTTGAAGCAAGGCAGCAGTCTCAGTTTGTTGAGTCTGTTTGAACTATAGGTGTAAGGTGTGCTGCACCTTCGTTCTCGTCTTCTTTAATGTGGTTTCCTTGTTCCAATATTTTGAAGACTTAAGGATTCGTATCGGGAATTTTGTTTTTTCAACTTATTCATTATAATTATTACATAACGTCTTCTTGTTTTTTATTATTTTAAATGTTTAAGAAGAGCTTTAGCAGTGTTGAAGAAAAGTGTTTAAATTAATTTTCGAAAAACTATAACAGACAATGAACAATCGTCGAAAAAAGAGACAAACGTTTCTCAAGAATAACATTAAATCAAGTCTGCCATCACTATTGAGACAAATAACGCTGGCCTTTTATTTACTTTACAAGTTTCACTTTAGAACAATACTTCTCTTCTGTGCCGTATTCTCATTTTCATTATTTATGCTGTAATGCATAAGTCATTTTAGATTTTTACTTCCCTATGGATATTTCGGATATTTTCGTAAGTCTGGCTCGTGCCCAACTTCATTACAATTCAATAATATTGTATTATGTGATGCAATATAGAGAATATCTTTAATGTGGTATCATTGTGCAGGAAATTACTTTGATATAAAGTATATAACTCATCCAAAATGTTAATACATAATACATGATATCATAAGTACATTACAAAAATTCTGAATATAAGAAGATAGTTAGGTACTATTCAGTGACTCAAGATCTCATTAACGAGGTCTATCATTCAGGTCCTTTATCTCCTTTGGGGGTTGTTGAACTGTGCAATCAGATCAGGATCATGTCTTGTATTACTGAGTTAGTATGCCAGTGCATAGTTGTTATGAATCGGCATCTAATGACCCTAATGCTAACAAATTTATTATTTGAATTAGTATTGTAACAAGCGTTTATGATTTAATTAAAATATAATATAATTCAAAATAAGCCATCTAAATTTTCGTTTTAAAGACTCGTGATATGCAAAAACATGAGTAATGTTTGAATCAGAGTACAAAACTTACAAGTAAAGTTCTTACATTGAACATAGTTTTCTCCTGAATTCATGTGTTGGACAGAAATATAGGGGTAATATTAGTTATATAGCAATAAACTGTCCCCTTATTTACTGTCCCAGAGCTACAGTAACTAACTAGACACAAGCTTTCCTCACCAATAAGCTCAGCTTAATCTCAGCTCATGATATTTATGTCTCACATATGTAGATTGTTCAGCAATTTTAGTCGTTTGGAAATAAGCACTATGAACGGATAAATGAAGGTGACCCGTATAACGTTTCTTTCCCTTATGATGGCTGTTAAATCTCTTGGTGAGAATAGAGGGAAAAGAATGATATAAGAAATATCAGAAGGAATTTCTTATCTTTTGCAGAAGATGGACACTAAAAAAGATGTGTCAGCGGATCCCTAACGATGACGTATAGTGACAGACGGGAGATATAAATTTCGGAGCCTCGCGAAATTGGACAGCCCCGAAGTAAAACAATTCTCTAAAAATAACAGAAATGACAAATCTCGTTATTAGTCCTCCCTGCTACACTTTTGCCTGTTATTTCAGCTAAGTGCTTCTCATATTTTACCCGTCTTAAGCCTACTCAGGATTTCGCTAATCAGAGAATTTTTAGAGAAAGCACTTAGTCCTGAAAGTTACGAATGCTTAGAAATAACCTTTTGAGACAAATCAGAGTTATTAGTGATTCTTAAAACATAAAAGCGGCAATATATAAACTATGTGTCTTTAGTAATCACAAAGTTTCGTCTGCTACAGTAGTATGCTAGATGCATTAGGTGCTTGACCAATAATTCTATCTGTCTCGATCGACTCCGGATTCCTTCCATAAATCCTCGTTAAGGATATGTGATTTCCATAAACTGGATACTTGAAGCTTCAATGGTTGGGGAAAGCAGATTGTCTTCCTGAACCGATCATTCCTTTTTATAATCTTTTGAAACATATTCATCCTTATGTTGAACGGAACCGAAGGTGTACAACTCATGAGTTGTAGTTAGAATAAAAAGCTTTTGATAATCGAGGAAGTCGTGGGAGTTTTACTCAATGAAATTCCATTTTTTTTTTCAAATCCGTCTCAGTGGCCGAATAGATTTTTCTATCTAAGAAATAATAAGATGATAGACATAAGATAGACAAGTAGTTAGCACCACATGCTAGATTTATTTAGGCAATCTTACGGAATCTTTAACTAGCCTTTAATTAGCCTCCTCTTATGTTCGGTAAGACAAGTGCAGCCTTTTTTAATCAGCATCTCATTATTCTTGTATAATTGATTTTAAAAATTGCAAAGCTGTGAAGAAATCATTCAGTATGTAAAGTCTTAAATAATACGTATAGAATTTGATTTGAAAAATATAGAAATAATTCAAATAATAATACAAAAATAATAAACATGATCATCAGTCCGATTATTTAATATCTTGCTTCATTTTTATAATTTTATAAATTATAATATTATAACTTAGGTTTTGAAATTTAAAACATTTGGGAATAACCAACTATATAACCTTATAAAGGGAATAACCTATATTTATTTGCAATTTTTTTCCATATATAGGTTTTATTCATTGCAACATATTTTACACATCATTGTTCTACATACTGAATATTCGTTGAAAAATAAACTTTTTCCCTCGTCGAATATTATTGAAAAATATATTGAAATCGTAAGAACTACTTAGCGATTCATATCCTAATTGGTGGGTACATGCTTGGAACCGTCTCAAGTAATGAGTAGTAGCTTGGTCGATTTTCTCATGAGCTATACATTTGCATTCTAAATTTGAAGATTTTTTTGGTTTGTTTGTTGTTTGTTTGTTTTCTTAGGTTTAGGGGAGTAAAACATCTAGGTCATCAACGCCCGTTATACATATATATTTCACATCAAATGGTGGTCATCAGTTTACACTTGGTAATGAATTTAATGACCGCATCTATTGTGGATTCGTCATCTCTCAGAGCCATTGAGATATTAAAAGGTAACCCGAGTTGGTGTAGCACAGATCGATAGTAATGGCATTCTTCGAATATGTGTCTGATGGTCAAGATGCCATTGCATTTTGGACATTTCGGAGGTGCTTCTCTTGTCATTAGGTAAACATGGGTTAGTCGATTATGGCCTATTCTGAGGCGGGTGATTACCACTTCTTCACGGCGTTTGCTACGGTTGGAGGTAGTCCATGAATTTATGCATTTCTTAATACGTTTTAATTTATTGGATGGGCTTTCGTCCAACATTGATTGCCATCTATTTTTTACACACTCCTTTAGAGGGCGTGCAAGCTCTGGGCCAGTTAATATAGCTGTGCCTCTACCCGAGAGGGATAGTGCTTCTCTTGCAGCTTTGTCGGCCATCTCATTTCCTATGATGCCTACATGGCCTGGAGCCCAGACGAAGTGGACTGACTTGCCTATACCTACTAGCATTATTAAGTATTCGTGAATGCGGTGAATGATCGGGTTGTCTGAGTACATATCATTCAATCCCTGGAGAGCGCTAATTGAGTCGGATACTATAGTTATATTATCTATTGGTATTTCTGTCATGCAAAAGTAGAGAGCGGATGCGATGGCATTTAATTCGGCTGAATAGCCATTACAAAGATGGTGTAGTTTTCGCTTGTGTGTTGAGTTTGGTGTAACAAAAGCAGATCCTGTTGAGCTATCAGACTTCGATCCATCAGTATATATAGCTGTATGTTTTGGTAGGGTATGGATGAGCTGCTGGTATCTTTCCTGATATTGTAAAGGAGTTGTGTTTTGTTTGCGGAATTTGGAGAGCTGGAGGTATATTTTTGGAGGTTGGTAAGTGCACGGAGGTGTGTTCATATCTAGAATTTTAACGTATATTGATTGTAATTCATTGATGGCGAAAGAAAATCTTTCTGCGATTGGCAGCGTTGCATTTCCTGTCTGTAGGAACTGTCTGGAGAATTTAGGTTGGAATATATACTTATAGGCTGGATGTGAGGGTTGCAAGTATAGTCGGGACAGATAGTTCATTGCTAGTTTTTGACGCCTGAATAATAGTGGTGGGACCCCTGACTCAGCACATATACTTAAAATGGGGCTTGTCCTAAACGCACCAGTGGCAATGCGGATTCCGGTATTGTGTGGTATCGAGTTTGGCTAAGCTTTGGAAGTGAGCTGAGCCGTATACAAAGCTCCCATAGTCTATTTTGGAACAGATCAAAGCCTTATATATTCTTAGCATCGTTGATCTGTTTGCTCCCCATGATGTTCTACAGAGGACTTTTAAGATTTTAATTTTAGAAATACATTTTTCTTTAAGATTAATGATATGAGTATTCCACGATAATCGCCTGTCGAATAACAGCTCTAAAAATTTGCATTGTTCGACATATGGCAAAGGTGTCTCTCCTAGAGTAAGTTCAGGGGACGGTGGAGTTTTTCTTTTGCGGCTAAAGCGGACACACTTAGTTTTTTCTGTGAAGAATTCAAGACCTGCGGATTGTGACCAGGCACTAAGTCGATTTAGGGCTTCCTGGAGTTTTCCTTTTATTGAATCTACATCGTTTGAGCGACACATAATAGCGAGGTCGTCTACATAAAGCAGCGCCTTTACTCCTCTGGGCAAGTTTCTTCCCAGGTCATTAATTGCCAGCGCAAAGAGAGTTGTGCTTAGAACACATCCTTGTGGTACTCCTATTTTTTGATTGACGTCTCGGGACATTACGTTTCCTATTCGAATTTTAAATTGTCGCTACGTTAAAAACTGTTGAATAAATTTTAGGAGATTGCCTGAAAAATCTAAAGATATCAGCTTTTTCATAATAATATCTATGCTTGTGCGGTCAAATGCTTTAACCATGTCGAAGAAGATTACAACTGCTTGCTGTTTTTCGATAAATGCGTGTTGTAGTTCGGCTTCGAGTTGGACTAAGTGATCGATAGTTGTTCTTCCTCTGCGAAAGCCACATTGGAAATTCTGGAGAACATTGTTTTTTTCGAAGATCCACACAAGGCCTTTATTAACCATGCGTTCCATAATCTTACATAGGCAGCTAGTGAGAAATATAGGGCGATAGCTGTTTACTTGGCGCTTGTCTTTGCCAGTTTTCAGAATTGGCACTATTTCTGATTGTCGCCAGACGCTGGGAAATTCGCCTCTTTCCCACACATGGTTATAGAAATTCAGTAGCCAACTTAGACAGTTTTGTGGGAGCTGTTGGATCATTGCATAGTGAATATCATCTGGGCCGGGTGATGATCCTTTGAGGTTTCTTAGGGTTGATCTAAGTTCCCACATAGAGAACGATCGATTATATAGTATATCGGAGGCTTCAGAGTGATGGCATGTGATTTCATTTTCCGGATTTGTTTCTTTTGTTACACATGGATGAGTGGGATGTAGGTTGAAGGTTTCTGAATAATATCCAGCGAATATTTCAGCAATTATCTCAGGGTTGTCCGTAAGTTTACCATCATAGAGTAAGGTGTATCGAGTGGCTGAGTAATTTTTCTTATTTCATTCCATACGAGGCTAGAGGGGGTGGATGAGTTTATGGTTTCGACGAATTGTTTCCATGATTCGGATTTGCTATTGTTTATAGTTCTTCTGCATATGGCTCTTTGTTTTTTATACTCGGTTAGATTTGTTACGGTGGCATTTTTTCTGAAACTTCCTGTATGCTCTTCTACGGTTTCTTATAGCAGTTTTGCATTGTTCGTTGAATCAGGGAACAGAGGGTCTTTTAGTATTATTTTTAGTTTTAGGGATCGCAAGTTTTGCTGCTTGTAGTACGGTATCTGTTAAAAGTTGACATCCTATTTCAATACTTATTTCAGACGGATGTCTTTCAGGTGGTTTAACGATTGATGTGAAAAGCGCCCAATCTGCTTTTTCGACTATCCACCGAGGCTTACCGTTTCTGTTCTGGTTGCGATTTTCCGAATTTTATGCGGAGAGGGAAGTGATCGCTACCGTATAGGTCAGGTAATACTGTCCATTCAATGATATTGTATAGTGAGGGGCTGCACATGGAAAGGTCGAGAGATGAGTAGGGGCCGTAGGTGGAGCTTAATTATGTGGGTTCACCTGTGTTGAGGAGTAGAACGTTTGATAGGTCTATGAATGTTTCTATCATTCTTCCTCTCGTATTTAGGTCTATGGAACCCCACATTGGGCTGTGGCCATTAAAGTCTCCGACAAGAAGAACAGGTTGGGGTAGCTTATTGTAGATATTTAAAATTTCTTCTGTTTGTATGAGTCGGTCCTGGGGTAGGTAGATGTTGCAGATTAAGAAAGTAAAGCCAAAGTGAATAGTCACGGCTATAATTTGGAGGTTTGATTCAATTTCTATTTTTTTGGAATATACGGAATTATTAACGGCAATGAGGACTCCTCTACATGCATGATCATCGTTCGGACTGTCAGTACGATAAATGGCAAAAGTCTTTTAACGAGATTTTATCTCTTTTTTTAAGGTGCGTTTCTTGTATGCATATACAGAATGGATTGTCATCTTTTATGAGTATTTTTAGGTCATTAAAATGCGTTTTTAATCCATTACAATTCCACTGTATAAGGGTCATTTTTAGTTTTTAAGGAACGTGAGAAATAATAAATAAATAAAAGATTTGGATCATTATTATTTTTTTCTAGCTTTGTGGCTGACTTGTTTTTTGTTATTTACTGTAAATTCTCCTTCTGGGTCAACTTCTGAGCATTGGGCACCCATTAGCTCAGACTCGATTGATAAGGAGGACGGGTCATCTCCACGCCGGGAAGCGGCGGGAAGAGGAGTGGTGGGGAGAGCGCTTACTAGATCGCGATCGCGATCTTGAAGCTTTCGGTGGCGCACGAGTATTTTCCTGCGCATTAGGTGAGGTTAAGGTTCTGAGGGAGGAGGGGTTGTGGATGTAGGGACTGGTAGGGGTAGGGAAGTAGGAACTGGGGGGTAGGGAGATGGGGACTGGAAGGGGGAGGGGGAGGGGGATAGTTACTGAAGAGTGAGTTGGTTCGTAATTATTAGTAGTATTATTTTTATGATTAATCTTGTTTTCTCCAAAGTTAAAAATACTGTCTGTTTGAATAGTTATGTCTTTTTTTTCAATATTATTAAATTTTTGTTTTTTTATTTCAGAATAACTTTTGTTGAATGGTACAGGATTTTGTTCTTTGTAGACTTTTTTTGCTTCATTTAAAGAAAGTTTATTTGTTACTTGGATGGCTTTTATTTCCTTTTGAATTTTTAAGATTTGACATGTGCGATCCAGTGCGTTGTGAGGGCCATCGCAATTCGCGCATTTAGCCGGCAGGTTGCATATAATATTTTCTCCGTGTTTTGCCTGTCCGCAATTTATACGTTTGGCCTCTTGTTTACATTGGTTAGTAGGATGGGAAAATCCCAGACAGTTAAAGCAGCGCATGGGATTAGGGACGTATTGTTGAACTTTAACTTTCAGAAATCCTATGTTTATATAATCCGGATTAGTAGGAGTCGGAAACGTAACCACGTAGGTGTTCGTTAGAATTTCATTACCATTTTTTTTAATTTTTATTCTCATTTTATCTTTAATTTTAGTTGATAGTTCTTTTTTAATTTCATCGATCTCCAGAAATTGGAGATCATAGCAGCGAATAACTCCCTTGCTGTAGTTCAGGGTGTTGTGGGGTGTTACTCTAATGGGGAATTGACCACCAAAAGTTTCACATTTTAGTAATTTTTCTGACTGCTTACCATTAGTAGTTTCTATGAGTAAAGAGCCATCTCTCAACTTTTTTACATTTTTTAATTCACCTACATGTCCTGATAGAAATTTACTAATTAGAAATGGTGAAACCATTTTGAAGTCTTTATTATTGGTTCTTTGAACGATTAAAAAAGAAGGGCTAATTAGGATCGGTGTTGCGTCATTTTTTTCGGTTAACGGTTTAAGACGGGCACGAAGCCGTTTTCTTTTAGCTTTGGGGCTACTGAGATCTATCGGATCTCCCATTGAAGTCTAATTTCAAGTATAAACCAGTAATTTAAAATAAAAGAAATTGTAAGTTGTTATCTGGCGGAGCTAGCCGGTGGTCCTCTCTCTTCTAATACCAAACACAGACTCAACTGCAAACTTCGTCGATCTTCTATGCTTTTTTCTCTCTTACTCAATTAAGACACTTCACAATTAATAATTTAACGATAAACATGATTATAAATCAAACACAAAAAAAATTATACTTTGAGAGAAGTTTAAGGTTATAAATTTGATGTTCACTGTTCCACAGTCTCGAAACATATCGAAGATTTTGTTGGTATAAAACCTGAACCACTACAATTCATGAAAAGCCTTGGGTTCAGTACGCTGTAAAGACTGATCTGCTTCTTGGGGAACGGTTGTCCTAAATCACGCTCACACTCTGAATACGTCTTTAAAAATACTTCAATAGTGAGGGACAATTCAAAAAACGAATGATAACAAAATCGGGTGATACAGTTTGGTGTTGCAGCTAGATATCTATCATCTCCATCAAAAATTGAATTAGACCACTGGTTAGCTAAAGGATCAAATAATTAAATATTATAAGTGAGGACTGTGACGCATCACGCGTGGTGAAGGGGGAAGTGTCGCCATTTTGAGGTCATTTTGCTGCATTGAATTCCATTCACTATAATTTTTGTAAGATGCTGCGACGTTCGTTGAAGTTTCAATCAATCGTCAGCTCTTGTAAAAATCCATCGATTTAATACAAAACATATGTGTAAAATAGTGACATTGATTATAATAAGGTGTCGAATAAAAATACTATAAAAAATATATAACGTTGGCATGTACGTCTCCAAAATCCAAATCCAAATACAGAAATCGTATACGATTAGAAAGGGCTTTTCAAGAGCGATTGAACAGCAACAGTAAAACACCATATGATCGAGTCAAGCTGTGCCGGGAACGTAAAAGAATGCATCCGGCCGATCGGATCAACGATGGTGCCACGACATCTCCAGCTGGGGCGGTTGAAATTATGCAAGTGGATGATGATATCGGTTCTATATCCAGAACGGACTTAGTAGTCATCGATTGTATATGATGGCCGATTATGAAGGCACGTAGAACAGCAGCTTGTTTACAATCCATTCGGAGATTATTGTGATTTGTGTTATCTCTCTTCTTTTTTTTACCACCTTTCCTGCCAAAATGGTATAGAGGTTTTTTTACCTTGAGTGGGGGTTCACCACTCAAGGCAACTCTAACCAATTTTTTATTCTTGAACAACCTTTATTTAACAGCAACTATAGTGCAGCCCAGTGCACGGTTGTGCATTTTAGAACTGCACCTTATTATTCTCGTCTTAGATCCATCTTTTCCATCAATACGTCATCCATTTGTTTCCATCTCTGGTGTCCCCATCAGTCGTATCTCGTCTTCTTCACAAGGTTCTCGGACTCTTTGTAGTGAACGGGGCAGCCCCAACTCCCAGCCTGGTTTGTTGTATCCCTGTATTTTTCTTTTTTTTACAGTTGCTACAGGTGGGTTTCTCACCTGCGGTCCTGTTGGGACATTCCTTTGCTACATGCCCCAACCCAGCACACCACCTGCATGTCACTAACTCCTGTTTACAGGTCGCCCCGGAGTGTCGGTAGAACTGGCACTGCAGGCATCCTGGGGCCTCAAGTGTGTCCAGGAAGGTGAGTTTCCACCATCCTCCGGCTATCATCTCCTCGCTATGCAGGGAATACCTAATCTAATCAAAGATCCTCCATCCATTGGGAACTCCTCGTACCTCCATCCTCGGCCACTTTCTGTTGGCAGCCCTAGCCTTGAGGCCAACCTCCTTGAGTTTCTGCCACGCTAGAACCTTTTCTCCCGCTTCTCTGTCCTCAACTCTGACCAACATACCATCAGCCTTGGTGGCCCTTATCACCCAGTTTCGTCGGTGACGGAAGCGTTCTACCCACTTCAGATGATGTATTCCCTACGGCGCCGATTGTAATATAAAACGGCGCCTTCGCGTTGCTCGGCTTTGTCGGCAGTGATCGTCTTTGGCTTCTTTAAACCGATTTCTAATGTTGGGTTTAGGTTTTCCTTCCCCTTTCCCTCTTTCTTCTTCTTCTTCTTGTTCTCTACGGTTGTATACTCCTCTTCTGTTTCCTCCTCCGTGGCCATGTTCCTCTGCCTATCTCTGTCATGCTGGCCCTTTGTGGCATCGGTGCCGGTTCCGCTCCAGCATACATGTCTACAGATCCTGACGTCCCAGGGTCCTGGCTCTGTCTGCCTAGGGGCCAGGCTCTCCCCTTTCGGTTTTCGCACCTCCTCTCTATCTATCTGTGGGACTATTATGTATTTGACACTCTGTGCCACTACAGAAGTAGTGGAGTGCAGACCATCTCCTTACAACGTGCCTGACTAACGCGGGTATAATCTTTCTCTCGGTCTCCAGCTTGAGAATAATGTCACGCAGGCTGGCGACACTCTCATTTATATACTCCTGTTTTTCCCGCGATATGGAGTTTTTGGGCCACTCCAGGTAGGTTCTGACCTTCTCCTGTATTCTTCTGGTATTCTCCCCTGAGCTATCTTCGTATGAGGGGAGGGGGGGAGTTACCTCCCTCATCTTCTTCTTATTCTTTAACTTGGGACTAAAAATCTTGGTCGCACCTGTTTCCTTACCGTTTTTCGTGTCGCTGTAGCTGGTGAACTGCATGCCCGTTATGTAGGCCCCTTCACCGGTGACCTTCTCAACCAATTTGGTCATTGGAATAGGCTCCCCCTCGCTCATCATGGTCCTGCCGGCCTCAACTCTTTCGGCCATTGGGTCGGTTTTATACTCGTCAGCCATTTTGTTTTTTCCGCCATCTTCTAGGCCCAATAACACTTTTTAGTCCTCTTCTTTTTTTCCCGCTGATTTTTCCTCGATATATTTTTTATCTCCTACGAGATTCATTTTTTCCCCTTCATTACGCAAATTATTACGTATTCTTGTAATTTAAAAAAAAAAAACTTTTTTATTTTCTATCCGTTTTTTCCCCCAATTTGGGATTTAGGTTATCTATACTAAATAAATATGGGAACGAAAAAGATACTCCTGTCCAAGATCAGTAAACACTACACTAATAACAAAAGTAAAACAAACTGCGGTCCACAACGAGCTACCTAATAAATATTTTATTAGTTAGGGAAGTTCACATGATTCCTGGGAGTCCCGACTCGCACTAGTGCCCGTCGGGTCTCAACCAGTAAAACACTTCACTTCCAGGTCGAAATTACACTCGGACTAAGGGTAAAGCTCCACTTACCTCTAAGACAGTTTTAAGACGACTGACTCGAGATTCCTAACTTCATGGTAGGGATAATTTCCGGGAGTGTACCAATCGTAGGTCCTTCCTCTACAACGTCTGGATCCCAACTCTGATTTGTGTTTTCGTCTATGGTTGCTGCGCTCATTGAAGCCAACGAAAGAAAAACACTTTGAACGGATTTGCGTGCCCACCTAAGCATCATCGGTTGCCCGCATTAGATCCGATCATCGTTAGGCTAGTATCACCGCTACTGCCATTCATGCTGATATGTAGGTTCCCTTACAACGGCAGCTTGGGTATCATTGGATAAGCCATTAATGTACCCGTGGATGTGGACACAATAGTACAACAGCTACTACGTCAATTATGCTACTGTCGGGTTTAATATTAACATAAAGAAAAACATGACACATAAGTCTACGAACCTGAAGGTGTTGTCAATATGTGAGTGGTAAAATCTTGGCTACAATTCTTAATTGGTCAACCATTGTATAAGCATTACAAGATTACAGTACACTATGATTCATTTCATGCTAGCAGAATAACTAGTCGTTTGCTAGCGAACGCAACCGATGATGATCTGATCGAGCATCTACATTCTATCTGACAGAAGGGCACTGTAGTCCGAGGTTCTGCTAGCAAGGCAAGCTCCTGCCCAGCATTTAATACCGATGAACATTATTTACAACGTTTATCTCAATTTATCGTTTCTTTTGATATAATGTATAAATAGACATATTTTATATAAAATATATTACACGTTACATAAACGTATTCTTTTTATATAACGTACAACACACGGCTGTGACCATCGCCCAGCCACACCCCATTATCCCCACTATTTTGGGTTCCCCATAGAGTCTGGGTAAGCCCTAAGAGGGTCCTAGATCCCATAGGTGGGATAATCTATTTGCACCTAGAGATGGTGATAATATCAGCACCATACTAATGATCACAGGGTGTTCATAGATTAAATAAAAGTCTTTCAAGCTGCGGTATATGAACATATGACCTACAGCACAAAACTCGGTGCTCTAGCACGAAGCCAATCTGCTCCCTCATTTCGTTGATTTGCAATTCGGCTTTGGCATTATCTTTGAAGAATTAATCCGTTTGGATTAAGATATGGATTAGCGTGTATTTAATTTCTCTTAAAGGTTAAAAGCCCCATTCTTAAAGGTTAAATTTTAAATTACATTAAAAAAAACATTTGAACGTATCCTGACCTAATTTAAAGGTAGAATTAAGGCTCAGTTCTTTTTATTTTACTAAAAAGTATCCCCTTCAGTTTCCACCAGAGTTACTAAAATATCGTGATGATATTAATTAAATGTAATTATAATTGCTGCGGAATCTTTTGCAAACAAAAAGAATAAAACATTAGAAGGAGTAGAAAAGAGACAAAAGATTGAAGTTGGAACAGTGTAACAATTATTGAATGGACAGAAAATCAATGAATAGCTATCCCTGAAGTGTTGGGACAAGTCAAGCCTGGAGAGGACTTGCTCCGATAACGCCGCTCCGATCGACCCATCCTTGTAGCCAATCAAACTTCATATCGGGCTCCCATCTCGGTCTCATTAATGAATCGTATAGGGCCTTAATGTTGGATAATTAGTAAGATAAAATGGCTAGCAGTAAATATTCCTATGACAGTCATAACCTATTCATCCTTTATAAACACATTTGTAATTAATTTGAAATGATCTAAGAACATAACACTTTAATATAGAAAAATTTTAAACAACACTATGCGGCATGCTAATGATGGTAGTTAATCATTTTATGTCATTTAACAACCGCAAACTTTAAATCGTAATTCTAACTTTTATACGGCTGCATGCAGGGAAATTCTCTATGTGCTACTATATAAAAGTTTATTTCTGCAATATGTGAACTAAACTGAATATACTGAATAAAATGATATAATAGAAGTAAGTTAAAAGTAACTACAAATGAAATACATAAATTTATAATATATATTTTAATCTGTGATAAAATATTTTAAAAAAATATGTTATACGAATTTCTCAAATTATGAAAGAGCCTTACAAATGATCTCTTGGCATTTTGTTCCATTACAAAGTATTGCACGATGTGCTTTAAATAAAACTTTCTTTTCTATGCCTGTTAGTGGGTTTTAAATCTTTGGTTTTCAAGGTTAACCACTTCAGCAAGGTGCTTGCCGGCCACGTAACCATACCCACGGCCAGTACTGAGGAAATAATTCTAATGGTGCTATTAGTATTAATTCAAATATCTCTGCACTGGGCCATGTTACAATAATTTAATTGACATAATTTTGTATGAAAAAGTCTCTTCTACAACATATGTAAGTTGTACAAAGTCTATCTAACCATAAAAACTGCGATTGTAGGACTAAAGTAAAAATACTTGGCCGACGACTATATTCAATGCTTGTACCGAAGTGATTAAAACTTCCTATAATTGAATATGACGCATTAAAATAAAGAAATGTAGTCTATATTTCCTGTAGAAATTAATTATAATTGCTTTCCTAATTTTGTCACGACAGAAATCAAATCACTCACTCATAGACAATTTTAAAAGGTAGACTTGATTGTATCGAGAGAACGGGGCTGAATTCTACTACACCCGCAACACTTCCAGGCGTTGCGGTGCTAGTGATTCTGTTTAGTATAACATGTTACTTCAATTTTGATTTATTTCATGCTGTGGAAGTCAAATCTCAATATTTAAAGTTTTTCTACTAATAGTCAGGAAATTATAATTTATCATGAAACCAGTCGAAAACAAATTAAGCATAAGCCAAGGCAATAACAAAGAAAAAAATGTCAAAAACATTTTTAAAAAAATGTTTTGTTAAAAATTTTTAAAGACACGCAACTCAAAATTCGGTCTTTTTTCGGTGGTGAATTATGACCTAGAAATAAATGGGTAAATATATATTTATCAAGACTGTAACAACCTATCATCAAATCCTACATAGCATGTCAGACAAAAGGCACTTGTGTCACTCTTGGAGTTCTAATGCTACTCCAACCTCACTAATAGTTTTTTCGTTTTTCTAAAAATGTAGGTTTTTGACTTATGTCCCATTAAAAATACTAGTGAAGAATGTTACAAGAAGCACTGTGTACGTAGCATCACAGATCTTACTGAAGTCTTTCAGGTATTGAATAAATATTAATAATTGTTTACGATGGTTCCTCTTAGAGCCACTAAATAAACATTGGACATAATATGCTCAATCTGTTATATGTTGTTTTATTTTATTTTATTGCTATTTGCCTTTCATGGATTCCAAATATCATATGTAATAGTCGTTTTATTTCTGTATAGTTATTGGAAAATTGAAGTTAATGCGTCGAAATGAATAAAAAGTAAAAAATACAAAATACGCTCTAGAAAACTAATATTTTTTTTGAAAAATATTGCTTACTTTTATGTTTAGTTTTAGACTTAACTTATTTTATTTTCGACATATATAAGTTATACAATACTATTAATATAATCAATTTCAATAATTGGAATTCAATAATAATGATTATCCAAAACGCACATTACTATCTATTTTCTCCTGATTTGTACCATCGACATATTCTAGAACTTTGTAAATATTGTAAATATATAATTTCTTATTTGAATTTTTTTTACTTAGTAACATTTCAAATATCTTATTTTATTGGAATGCATTATTTACTCCATAGGTTTAACTAGTTAGATTAAGATGTGTATTAATAAAGTGTTAATTAGTTAATTTCAAATTATTAGTATTCAATATTATGAGAATGTTTCATCATTTTATTTAATTTTTTCAAGGTGAGTCCTCTATTTTTACTGATGAATTGATAGACATGGAATATAAATGAGGTAAGGAATATTTATTAAGCTTATCACCATTTACATTATTAGGGACGAATTGGCGAGAGTCTCCTGGTCGAATGCGAAATAAAGTTATGTAACTTATGTTACATTCGTTAATTATGTAAGACCTGTGTTGAGGACAGCTAGGCTGAAGCAATTAGTTGGCTTTATTTATATTTAAATCGATACTGAAGGATGTCCCACTGTGACATTAACATATTCATGCATTTTTTAAAGGAATTGGAAACTTTATAAATGGTCGGTGGATGTAATCAATAGATTTTAAACAAAATAAGTTTAACTTATTTTATTTATGCCCACGTTTGGACCTCATTTTAGGCCATGATCAAGGCGAGTCCAAGTGAAATTGAGAGATAGTTAAAATTACGAAGAAGTATGTTTTCCACTCAAACACCGCTCAAAAATAAAATTATTGAGAACTGTTCGTTATTGTCCATGTAAGCATTACATTTGTAAGAACATATGTACAATGTACAGGCATAGTAAGAACATATGTACATAATCCACTGACTTCTGAACTTCCGCCTGCCCTATGGCATCCTCCAACCACTAGATTCGCACATATGTTCTCAGTCATCAAACTTCCGCTTAAGTCAACACAAGACAGTTTGTTCTTATGTGTATCTATCGCTGTTTCCGGCTACAGCCCGCGGGTACGTTAAAAGTTCGTCAGATCGTGAATCCAATATCCTCTTCTTATCGTTAGAGCTCCATACTCTCAGTAAATATCACCACAGTTAGGTCATATTCAGATTGGATTTTGTTAGTCTTCACTCATGAGTTTCGTCTATGTCAGTCCATCATTTTAGGTTCTTCTAAACAATGCTCTGAAAAACGGAAGCGACTGTCTTGCATCATCATATATATTTTTATGGACCTAAAATGTTGAACATTTAAAGGTCATAGAAATTTATAATGAATCTTAATAGAATCCATAGAATACAGAGATTTCCAACGAAAATAAACGTCAAATTTTCACATCTATAGTGGAGTCAATCCTGACTTATTCTTCAGAAACATGGACTATGAGATCCCGTCTATACACCAGGAAAGAAAAAATAAGATATGAAGAATTTAGACAGAGGGTGGATGTGAGTATATCTGTAAATTAAAGGATCAGGGAACGCCCCCGCCGATGGTACAGCCATGTGAATAGAATGTCGGACAAATGTTGGCCGATTTGAGTCCTGCATTCCAAAAGGGAGGAGAGGCCGTGGACGGCCCAGAAGCAGGTTGATGGAGAGAGTCCAGGAGGAGATGAAAGACAGAGATCTCCATGAAGAGGTTGAGCTGTGCTCTACCAAGTTGAGGCAAGCCTTGTTTGAGCACCTATAAGATAATAAAAGAAAATAATAATAAAATCCCCTTCATACATTTCAATAAGTATATACTTAATACTGTAAAAAACATAAGATTCAGACTTTGGTTGTATTTTTTTGGCCCATCGAATCTAGGAACTGAATAAAAATTAGAATATTACTAAGAATAATAAGCCTCTAATAACATAAGATGCAAGCCTATAATCGATTGTAAACAGTTGAAAAAATATAAGTTCTACATTATTTCTCTAGTATGATCTTGACCAAAACTCCCTATACAGCCATTGGCTTATAAACAGGACTGCCTCTACCTGTAATCCAGACGCAAGGCCAACCAAAGATTGCAGTGGTGCTGTTAATTTAGGATTTTTTTTTATTAAATCATATAATCATTTAATAAAATTACATTTTTTTCATAACTTCTTGGCTTATTTATTTATTTATTTGGAATGGTTATTTATAATCTTGATAATCAGGATAATCTTGATTGACAGAATCTCTTTTACCGCTCCAGGTGGATTTTATGAGAAGGATGAGGATAAGGGGTTTCCTGGATTTCTCATGAATGATACGAGCAGGGCTCTAGTGGTGGGGCTCACTAGGTCTTTCTAATTTGGAGAATAAAATTACTACCTTATCTTACAGCATATATACTTATACATCTTATTGGTATCACTGAGATTTGGAGGGTATTACCAAGCTTTCGATATTAAAATTACATTGTTTGATCAAAAGATATTTTTCTTATTCCAATGTCCTAGATTAGTTTTTAAATGGAATGGTGAAAATTAATTAAAGAAAATCAAAATTTACATTTTTATCCCTCGCAATTTAAAAACCAAGATTCTCTATATTCTTGGAGTGTATTTTAAAATTTTCTGAATTTACTAATCCCTGTTCCTTAATGTTAAGAATACACTGAATACGAAATGCGCTCAGCATCTCACTTGGGTCTACATATCACGTATTTTTCGGCGTCACTGATTACCGTCTTTAAAGCCATTCCATTAACTAATGGTAGAACAGATTTACTAAATATATGATTTCATGTATATTGGACCCTTAATAATAAATATTAATGAATTGGTGTATATAAAAAATGTGTTTATGCGTATGTATGTTTTATTCAATCCATTCAGATATCTACTAATGCCTCGTGTTCTATCATAGATAATCAAGGATCTATTTTTTTGAGTTTTTCATTCATCACATTTGATGAATAAAAAGGTCCTTATTTTTTTTAAAGGATGACATAACAATGATTCTTTTAATTTCTATATTTTCTTTGGTTATAGACAAATATTTCGTATCAAGCAATCCGAAAACATATAAACTAAACACCATTCTTCAAAATAAAACTCATATTTTATTTTCTGCACTACATGAAGGTGCAGAGAGGACCAAAATTCAATTAGTGCGACTAGATGAAATAAGCAATGACTCCTACGCCGGTGACATGGTCAGTCTAAAACAGGAGCTACAGGTACTGGTACTAGTCCCGCAGCTGATTGGAAACCTGTCACGGCTTGAATTTACGGCTATTTGGCCACGTGGCTATAAACAAGCTCTCGCGTTAATCAATATCTCCCTCCACTAAAAGGGAAATTAAAATGTGTTTTATGGTATAACCAAAACGGTCATCAAACCTTGCCTATCATACATAATAAACGTAACAAACACATGATAAGCTACATAACTTTATTGAAATATTACAATCTGCCACTTGTGGACAATAAGTAATAGTGATGTGTAGCTTACAGTCATTCCATAACAAAATAATAATATAAACAAAATAAAATAAATAAATATGTACATGCGGAAAAATAAACAGTGACAGAAATTAATTAATGCGGAAATGATAATAAAATAAAGTAGAAAAAAAAAATAATAATAATAAAAAAAAATAAAATAAAATGTACACATTCATACCCTATTAACAATTTGCCTGGGGTCCCCGAACTGAGCTTCTTCCCCAGGAATGAGGGCAAAGCAGGAGTCCGGGAAGCCCCAGCCCCCTTTCTCAGCCGCGTCACTGGCATTAAACGCCAATGGAAGCTGGTTAAGGGCGCTTCTTACACACAGGTCATGAGTGGAGAATCTGGCCAGTGCCAGTACTCCAAATAACATTATTACAACAGATCTCGGGGCCATTGCCAGTTTAGACGGCGGGGTGGGTTATATGGATGTGTGGAACTGGATAGTGACTGAGCCAGGGGGTTGGGATGACAGGCAAGGTTTTAATGAAAGTTTGAAAATTTAGTAGGGATGAGGTCGAGGACGAAAGGAATGTTGAGATCATTATGGAGGGTTTTGTTGGAAACATAATAAGGAGCATTGACAATAGTTCTCAGGACTTTGGATTGAAAGGATTGAATGCGTCTGATATTCGATTGTTTTGCGGTCCCCCACAGTTCCAGTCCATAGGTCCAAATAGGTTTGATGATGGTCTTGTACATTAGTAATTTATTGTCTATTGAAAGATCGGAGGTCCTACATAGTAATCTGTATAGTTGGCTAAATCGTCTGTTAAGTTCTTGTCTTTTGAGTCTGGTATGAGGATTCCATGTAAGTCATTTGTCTAGGAGGAAGCCAAGGTATCGTACTGTGTCGGAAATAGGTAGGATGGTTTCATTGAATTGGACAGAAGGACATGTTCCCCGGCGAAGGGTAAAAGTCACGTATTTGCATTTTTCCTCATTGACTTTGATCCGCCATTGGTTACACCAAATTTCAATGAGTGAAAGGTGGCTTTGTAGGTTCGAGGAAGCCATTTCGGGATCTGGATGAGATGATAGGATAGCTGTGTCGTCTGCGAACGTTGCAAGGAAGGTTTCAGGAGAAGTTGGGATATCAGCGGTGTACAATATGTATAGGATAGGACCCAATACGCTGCCTTGGGGAACTCCAGCTTGAATTGGTTAAAGATTAGAGTATTCATTACCACAGCATACTTGGAAGTAGTGATCAGAGAGGTAGGATCGAAGAACTAGGAATAAGGATTGAGGTAACTGGGTTTTGAGCTTGAACAGCAAACCGGCATGCCATACCCGGTCGAAAGCTTGTGCTACGTCCAGAAATGCGCCTGTGCAGTATTGTTTGCTTTCAAGAGCAGAGGATATGTGATCGATAACTCGGAGTCCCTGCTGGACCGTCGAGTGCCTGGGACGTAATCCAAACTGATGTGAGGGAATATTATTGGATTCGATGATGGGTAGGATTCGTTTCAGGAGGATTTTTTTCAAAAATTTTGGAAAGAATAGGAAGCAGGCTGATGGGTCGGTATGATGAAGTGACATTGGGTGGTTTGCCAGGTTTAGGGAATACGATGATGACGGAGTGTTTCCACGGCAAAGGGAAGTGAGTTGTACGAAGGATACAGTTGTGTAGATAGGTAAGGAAAATAATCGCTTTTTGAGGAAGACGTTGAAGGATCTGGGTGGTAAGAAGGTCATGTCCAGGAGATTTGCGGACTTTTAACTTTTGTAAGAGAAATTTGACCTCAGAGGGATTTGCAGCTTTAGGAGGTAAGGATAGAGGAATGGGTGAAGAAAGGAATTCATTAATATTGGAAACGTGGTTAGGGTGGATTTCAGGATGTGGGATAAATGTATTTGAAAGGTGTTTGGCAAATTCCTATTCTTTGTCCTCATCTGATGCAGCCCAAGAACCGTCTTCACGTCGGAGAGGATGAGAAATAGAGTGGTATTTGAGTATTTTTTTGGTGGCATTCCAAAGGGAATTATCTGAAGCAGATAGTGTGGAAAGGTAGGGTTTTTAGGATTCGGATCTATAGGTAGTCAGGTTCTTTTTGACTAATTTGGTGAAGTGGTTATACAGTCTCCGATCGTGAGGATGCCTGGTTCTTTGCCAAAGGGATCGGTAACGGCGTTTGGTAAGGATAAGATCCCTAAGATCTTGCGGTAATGGATCTTTCTTTCGGACTTTGAAGGAAGGACGGGGGGAAGGGTGAAGATGCAGTCCAAACTGCAACAAAAATTGCTGGATCATATTGGTAAAGGAATTGATGGCATCATCTAACTCCTGAGGTGTTTTTAGGGAAACTCTGAGGTCAATGGTGTCGGATACAAGCTGGTGAAATAGGTTCCAGTCAATTGGTCCACTAATAAATGATGGCGGAGGAAGTTTGGATATTGGGACTATAGAAAGGGTAAGGATCAAAGGACTGTGATCTGAGGACAGTTCATCAAGGCGTTCTATGGAATAGTTTAAGGGACCTAAGCCAGCATGGATGAAGAAGTCAAGGAGATCAGGATTTCGGTTTGGGTCAGTGGGCCAATATGTAGGTGTGCCTGGAGAAATAAAACTGGAATTATGGGAGTTAAGTGCAGAGAGGAGGATGCGACCTCGGGTGTTAGTAGTTCTTAAGCCCCATTGTTGATGTTTCGCATTAAAGTCTGCACCTAAAAGGAAATGAATCCCTAAGGAGTTCAGGAGAGAGCTGAATTCGGAATGGGAAATGGATTTATTAGGAGGGCAGTACACCGATGCTAATGTGATGGGAAAGGAAAAGGTTTTGATTGTAACAGCTGTAGCCTGAAGGAGATCGTTTGACGAGAGTGGAAATTTGTGATGGGAGAGGGATTGATGGACTATGACAGCAGTACCACCGTGAGCTTTTCCATCAGGATGGTCGGTCCGGTAGTTTTGGTACTGTGTTATGTTGAGCTTCCGTTTACTGGTCAGTCGAGTTTCTGTAATTAAGGCTACATCAATTTTTTTATCATGCAGTAAAGATGTTAGTTCGTCAGTGTGGTTTCGAATACCATTCGCATTCCAAAGGAGAATGGATAAGCTAGATGTCATTTAAGGCTTTTGTTGGACAGGAAAGAGATGGGAAACAAGATTTGTTAGGAGAGATATTAGTGGTGTGACCATGGATTTGAACTCGGAGAGGAATGATGTGAGTAGTGTTGTGAGATCAGTAGCATTTGGGGCTGGTTTTGTGGTTGTAAAGGATTGATTTGTGGTTTAGAGAGGTGTTTTGGGGGTTCGGGTTGTAGGCTACATAACATGGTTAGCATATTAATATCCTTCGAGTAAAGTATAATATTCGTAAGACATATTATCTATGAATAAGGTTCAATAGGAAAATAATTGTAGCATCGTCCGATTATCCATAGCAGCAAAGAGTGACATTAAATAAATAAAAAAAACAACTGTTTTTGAAATTTAATTTACTTTTGAATAAAGTATATAAAATTGATTTACTTAATATACCCCCAACAACATTTGCTCTATATTATTTGTGATGGTTTTCCTTTTATATAAATTAATTCATTTTTTTTAAATCCTCAGAGGCAGTTGATAGTCCGGTCTTAGATAAATATATAATTTGTATATTTTATTTATATTTACATCATCGGAAAGTAATGAGATTTTTTTATTTTGTGTTATACATGAAATAAAAATGTTCCCGGCTCAATATTTCCTTTCCCATTCCTTACCGACTTATTAATTTTTGTCGTATTTTTTATTACAAGAGAAAGGATTAAACTACCGAAAAGAAAAAAAAAGATATAAGCTTAGGAAGGAGAGGTTGAAGTACTGTAATAAAGGGAAAGTTTGACTACTTTTTTTACTTTTTTTTTTTTTTAATTTACGGAAATGGCAAAGAGAAAGACGATGAATGATAGCTGGCAAAAAGCCTCTCTTTGCGGGACAGAGACAGGAATAATTGCCAACGAAGGTGGAAATTGTTTTTAGGCCTCATTCATTTACATTATTAGTTACCTGGATCGTTCTCATCCTTCGAGTTAGTCTTTTAGTTTATGTTAATTACATTCACACGTTCACACACATCGGAAATAAAATATGATTAGTTAACCTTAGTCAGTAATAGTTTAAACTTAAAATGATTATATTAATAGTCGATTGTTGAAACCTGTTTTGAATGAATCCATTATGGGATTCATTGAAGAGCGATTTATAAAAATAAAAATCATCAAAACGAATGCACCTGATAAATATGAGTGTGCTTCCTAAGATATTAATTAATATATTTTACTAAATATACCATTATTAAGTAATAGAGACCATGAAAGAAAAGACAAGTTTGCTAAACAGTCTTGGCAAAAGTAATCACCATTACTTAAATTTTTCTAAAAAATGTGCCTTGATCTGGTAGTGGTAAGATTTGATTGGTTTGAAATATGTTAAGTTTTCAACAGGAAATTATCTATGGCTTCAAGTAGCAGCTAGTTATTTTTTCTAGCGTAAGTTATTTTTTTAAACTTATTTCGGATATTAAAATAAGCTTGAAAATGGTATTTTGTAAAACGGTTTATTGCATGCTTTAGCTTTTATAGAATTTAAAGGGAAATTGCTTGGAGAGTAAAATATAATATGTTAAAATTGTTTTATATAAAAGTTAAGTTTTATTCCATTGTGATTGCTATACCATACGTTAAAATACAGAAATCAATTCAGGTTATATCAAATTTAAAATATTTTTTCTTCTTGAATGATAATAGTTGACTTTGTATACATAGGTGGAAGAAAATGGTCCGGGTGGGGGTCAATAAATTTTTCTTAAATAGATTAAAAATGACTAAATTACGGTAAATGCCAAAGTTAAACTTTAACTTTAGCATTTACCGTAATTGAGTAATTTTTAATAATTTAGTAATTGTAATAATTTAGTAATCTTTAATAATTTAGTCATTTTAATAATTCTGTAATTTTTAATGGTCTATATTTTGCATATTTAGCTCTGAAGAAGAACTGCAATATGGGTCGAACCGTTGGCTCATTAATAAACATTTTTCCCGGTTTAAGAGAAATATATTGACCTCCACCCGAACCATTTCCTTCCGCACTTAGAATAATTTTTATTTAATATTGAATGAGCACATATTTTCGTTTTCCTACGTCTTCAAATAGATGCTTGGAATGAAAAAAAAAATTCATTTTATTTAATCGAAATGAATCAATTGCATTAATTATTTAATTTTTTCAATTATTATGTACAAAAATTAAATTAATTTAATTAATTAATTAATTAATTAATTAAATTAATTTTATGAAATTCAATGTTTTCACTCTAGAAGATAATTCAATAATTAATACATACAATACTAGGTATGCTCTATAAACCTTCAATTCAACAAATCTTGAATTGATAATCGAAGTTACTTTTTTTAAAACTGTTCTGCAACCACTACATTATTTTTTTTATAATGATTTCGTGTGATGTAGCGGTTATCTTTAGAAAGTAAATTTTGAATTCATATCTATTGCACAATCAAATGTATTTTTTGTTTTTAGAATTTGCTAATCCCTGTTCTCTAATGCTGAGAAGACACTGAATACGAAATGTTCTCTGTTTCTCACTAGTTTCTACTCATCACTTCTCTTTAATTCGGTGTCACTGATTGCCGTCCTTAAAGCCGCTACATTAAATAATGGTGGAACAGGTTTACTAAATATTTGACTTTGTGTATAGAAAGCCCTCAATAATAAATATTTAAAGAATCAGTGTATATAGAACCATCGTATTAAATTTAAAAATATGTGAAACTTCTAATTAGTTTAATAAGTTACATTTTCATAAAAGTAATAAAATAATTATTACAAAAAGAGAAAAATAAAGAGATTGCTTACTTTGAAGTAAAACTAAAGAAGGAAGATATACTTATATGTATATTTAAAAAAATATTCATACATATGTCTTTTTTTATTTCTAGATAATGTAGTAGAGAGCGTCCCCTGAAGGACAATTTACCATAAGAGGAGACAGAGCGATATAAGAGGGCCCTAAAGGGATGCGATAAGACGAGATAAAGTTCAAGTTAAGACACAATGTGTTCCGGCTAAATAAGTGGAATTATCCGGCCCCGGGCTTTTCTCCTTAATATCTAGCCCAAGTCCTCCTCTCTTGTGTTCACCTCCTAGGCAATTAGTGTCTTCTCTTCTCTTGGGTTTGTTGTTTCTGTCTGGGGAGATCTTCTGGGTATGTGGAGTTAACAACATGAAGTATAGTATAGCCAGGTATTTCATAAGTAATAACAGTTTAATAATTATTTCCTGTTAAATCTTTTGAGAATTAAATCTGATATCAGCTATGGATCGAACCTTTAGGAACCTCTAGGGTTCACCAAGCCCCTAAAATGAAGGTACTCTTGGGTTCGTCGTGATCTCGTCCAAATCATCTCCCTGCACATCCATTAGAAATCGTGCATCATCGCTATGGCACGATACACCGATTAGTGAGCCTTGGCTTCCTCTTCGATGGTCCTTGTGACTATCTCTTTCGAGATAATCTTCTATTAGTTAATGTCTCACTATTAGTTAATTTAAGAGGAATGAATAATTGACTCACTACATCCGAGTCAGGTAAAGAGGCTACCCTAAGAAGGGGTGACCCTAGAGTGTTTACTGTACATGATAATTGTATTTAATATTCTGTACTTGTATTTTAGGGCCTTTTAGTGTAATTCCAGTGTAGATTTGTGAGTGCCAGAGTACAATCCCCCAACCTGGAGAATCAGCTACATGTGGTTACTCTGACCGTGCGATTGGGTCACCACTTCCCTATTCCTAGGCTTAGAAACAGTACAGTTCCCGGATTAAAAAATAAGCATTATACCCTTTGAAATTTTTACAATACATGAAAAAAGTTCATGTAAACAACTTCTTCATATTTTATCTGTTTAAATAGTTCATAACAAAAATATTATTATACAAATCGTTGATATTGTGTAAACGATCGGTAAATAGAAGTATACTAAATAATATGTTACTACCTGGTTTAGGCTTCTCTGGTTGATTATGATGTCTTTATTGCCAGTTAAAACATTCTTTATGGATACGATATTATGACCTTTTCAAAATATTTTCGTGGTATAATGACTCTGAAAATGCTATTATGTATGTAGTGTTTTCATAAAGGGTTTCCTGTATTTAAGGTTACAGTTAAGCTCTCACTGACGATTTTTTTTCAAACAGCCTAGAAACCCATCTACTTCTTTGAAATAACGATATTCAGAATTTATTAGCCCATCTTATTCGTCCTTTCCTGAGAGAGTTGATTAAGAAGAAAGGAAGACCCACTTTCTCAAGGAAGATGTGGCAGAAGAAATATCCCGGAAACATTTTTCCTTAGGATTTCTTTCTTTTAAAACCACCTAAAAATGATAAAAGCAATTTCAAGGATGGAATTTTTAATTTAGACCGGGCCTTGGCAGGGTCATTGTGAGCAGGACATTTTTCCCTTCAAAATTCATTTGAGGTCATTCCAGTTTATTGCCTAATAAGGAGAATTAAACATGCATAACCAAGAAGCCCTTAAACCTGATTAAATTATAACTCGCATTTGTTTTCACCTCTCCCTGTTCTTTTCAGAAATCCTATTTTTTACAAAGCTCCCTGATTTTTTTTTATTCGGTCATTAATCATCATGGAGGCACGGATTAAATGTACATTTAAAATTATGATTTAATACCAGGAAATTAAACAAGCATACATATTTGAAAATTAACCTAAGCTTGGGAAATGTATTAATCAAATGAAAAGGCTGGTCGTGTTTAAATTATTTATTATTATGTGAATGCTTACTTGTAAAATCAATTTCAATATAATTATAAATATTAAGGTTTGTCTATGATTTCATCACTACTAAATGATTATCATATTATTATTTGAATACTACATACATACAGAATCACTGACAATCACATCGAGATTGAATCCTCACCGACATCTTCGGTGGTATTTAGCACGTTTTGGCTGCTTCGGTAGTAAGAAAGCAATAAGCAAATAAAATGAGTAATTCAACATACAAATCAGATTGTACAAACAGACTTAAATTTACTTTGATAATTATTTTTGAGTTTTTTTCTTAATCAATCTATCTTGTTCTAATGATATCAGTAAATACAAATTTTTTGTGTTAATAATATAGTAACATTATTCTGGATATTATCATCAAGAATAATTAATAAGAATAATTTTTTTCACATCGTTTATTGTCTTACGGAATTGAGGAAAAACGGAAAGGAGATTAAAAAAGTATTTCAAAACTGTGTTCATAAAAACTAAACTTTAATCCATGATTGTTTTGAAAGTTACGTTAAAAATGCAGTAATCAATAAGGTACATTTTTAAAATCACTTTTGTATACATTTATGAGCTGTGAATTAATGATGTTTTTTCATTAACTTTGAAAATTTTAAAATTATCTGTGAAGAGAGTTTCTCGGACGGCGCTGCCGCTGGTGCCTGTGGTCCGGTCGGAGTCCTGTGGAGGGGGGTCGGTAGTGAGGGGCCGTTGGCCTGGGAGGTTGAAGGGAGCTTTAATTTACCAATACATGTTATCAGAATAAGCAAATAAAGGATTAAATAGATGCATCAATATTAATTCTAATAAGATATTTACTAAAGGTATCTTTATATAAACACCATTGTCCACTGGCGTTAATGACCAGGTTGGCACACCATATACAGACACCATACACAGTATAAAATAAAATAAGGTAAAGTTCTCAATACAGAAATATCATCAATGGTCTGAAGTAACTTATCGATTCACGATACTGGAATGAAGCAATTTCATTATTCATTTTAGATACCACCTTATTTATTTATTATGAAATTGCATGCTCCAAAAACGAACTTTACAAAGCAGCTTTTTAACGATTCTAGATTTGTGGATCTTTCGACTCCTGTAAGTTAATTCCCCTTCAAAGTCAGTCCTCAACAGAAATTGATGAAAATTGAGATTTGAGCTGTAAGATAAATTGGGATATTCTTAAATTTAAGTTAGTCTGCCAGGTTATAATCTAGTTGAAATACCCTTGATACGTGAACAATAGCGCTCAACCACTATTTTATTACCCGAATTCTGAGTATCTTGATAGGATATTAATATTATAGAAACCGTTTTTTAAATGGTATAGTAGTTGTTATTTGGGCTGGTTGGGGCAGCAGTTTAAAAAAAAAAAAAGAACACTTGAAAAAGATGGTCCAAATCACCAATTTCTCTAAAACAATATTGCTCGGATAAATGTCAAGGGAAATAATGTCGTTTTTACTCTATCCCAATATATGAATTTACATTTTGCAAATTTTAACGAAAAGATTATTTTCAAATTATAATTTAAATTATTGCGTTCTAAAAAATGACACTGTTAGTAAGTTGTGAAAATCCTTCAGGATAGTCTGTTCTTTTGTATCTACTATAGTAGTGTGTTTGTTTGAATTCCGGCAATATTATACCGTTATTAAATCTTTACTTTTCAAAAGGCTGTAACAATTTTGTGTTGTTTAATTTTTTCTTTCGCATTAATTTACTAATGCAAATAATGAAGAATAGCATTTCTTAAAGAATTATCAGTTTTAATCTAGAAATAATTATGTTGAGATAAAACTATATAAAATGAACCTGGTCCCAGTGAGCGCAACTTACAACAACAAAATAAGTAGTTTAGTGAATATTTCTATTATTATCGACCTGAGTTGGGGAAAAACTCTCCAGATTAACCTGAAATATATAACATGTTATTTTTAGCATACACTAATTGGTTTATATAATTAATATCCATCTTATTGTGTTGTAAAATATTCGCTTTCATTAGTCATATTTCAGGTGGTCTCTTAGTACCGGTTTGAGCTACAGACATGAATCATTTTTCTTAAAAAAACATTGCACCCATAAATAAAAGATTAATAACCAATATTTATTTTAAACAAAAAGGAAGTACTTACTACTGAAAACGTATTGAATGTATTTGATATTAACAGGATCGCGCATAATACTGTTACGGGCTACTGGGTATTAAAATGAATTAAACTATTCCTTAATTAAAGATACTAATATTTATTAACAAAAGTGACAATTAAACTATTAACAATTAAATTATTAAACTAATGTAAATTTGCAATAACAATATTCTAAATATTTATTATAACCTAGGCCTATTTTATTACTACAATAATATAAGATGTTACTAATTCTAAATGACTTAACTATGTACATAAATTTGTACGAATACTATAAAAAGTAATTTGCAACTGCTAATTAACACTTACAGTTCACTAATCAAAGTCCACCAACCGTAAGAATCTCCAAATATAACTAACTGACAGACAATAATAAACAGAAACGGTTATATAGGCCTTATTACACTCATCTTATTACACTCATAAGACAGTCACAGTCCACTGATACACTTATTAAACCGGCCGGTTCAACACTGAATAGTTTATCACACTGACACTCACTCAGTTCAAGTTTATCACAGTGCCTGGTCTACTCTCTGACTGACTCGCTCGAGGCGAGGGGGGTATTTAAATAGGCAAGGCCGAACATTCTAGAACACGGACGTTGGGGAAGACTATTCTGGGATTGTCGAGAACCTTCTTAATCTCTTCCGACAAAGCGGAGGCGGTTCTGGTATATTCTAGAAGGTTTTAATATAAATTTTAACTTCTCCCGTCGACGGGCTTAAGACGTTAATCCCTTGTTTCCGTCTTCCTCTCTGTGACCGCACCGTATCAGCTTTAATTGAGTACGATTTATTTTACTTTTGTTGGTTTTAATCAAAACGGTCGAGTGAAAATCCATAAAAATCTTTGCACTATTCCGTTAATAAACCCTATCAATGTTTACTATATCTAATTACTGTTTGAATATTGTATTAATTTAATAAAGATGATACGAGTATATAAACTTTTTTCAAATTAATTATTATTCATAAGATTTAAATCCATATCCACTTAATCCAGTTTCCATGAAATATTATTATTATGGAACTTTAAACATAATTGGAAATTAAGCTAACAAATGTCCCATTTAAAAGGAAAAAGACAATAGACATTTTGGTATAGTATGATTTGTTTTTATAGAATATGGTTAAATTATTCTTAGCAACTTTTTCTTTGAAAAAAACTATACTTATTCACCTGATTATAATTTTTTTTTCAATACAGTAGTGGATTAGAGTTTTTCAATATTATTATTGTAAAATTTCAGTGTTTCCGAACTGTTTCTATTAATCTGATAAGTAATAATTTACTATCTAAGAGTTTCGAATCCTCACTTCGATAATGTATGGGTAAATAACATAAAGATTTAGGAGCTATTTCAAATTGGTCCAGAATATTAGACTCAGTCAACTAGTTCAGATAACTCATATGGATCATGAGGGAAATAATGAGTAAAATATCCTAAATGCAAAAACTAGAGGAGTTGGCGTGCACATTAAGCCTTATAATTTTAGCGGGAATAGCTGATCTCGGACAGAGGAATTTAAAGCTAAAAAAATAAGGAAATAACAGTCGGCTTTGTCGTGATGTGTTTCATTTGATCTCAGAATATAAATATAAATAATAAAATTATTATATAATGATATATGAATAACAACTTAAGTTGAAATAATAAAAAATAGAAATTTAAAATACATGATAATGCGTTAGCTAATATGAGCTTATAGATGTTTTTTCTTAAATTATTTCATTTGAATAGAAAAAAAAATGAATAAGATTGTTTAGAATTCGAGTACTACTAGCAGGTAGTACCTTGCCTTTGTCTCAATGTATTATACATCTTAAACTCAATTTATAGCTGTAAATTTCAATATTTTTTTTAAAATATTTATCAATACATACGTTATATATTTTTTATCATTAAGTCATGCTTTATAGCTGAGGGCTCACCCCAACAAGTCACCACGTTAATATAAAAAAAATTAACTTTGGGTTGAGTTATCACTAGAATAATACAGTTCTGAAATAGCTGTCTTCGAAGCTAAGCGAAGGCAGGCATTACTTCGTCCAAGGTTCTCTTGGCTCAATAAAATTATATTAAAAAAAAAAAAAAACAAGCGCTTATAAATCTCATTAATAATCCAATCTAAAATGAGTTGGTTGTTAATAATATGATCAATTCCAGCAACTTACAACCAAAAATATGCAAGTAAAATAAGTAGTTATATCCAAAAAAAAATATAAGTAAAATAAAATGAAAAATGAAGAGGAAGGAACTCCAAAGAGAATTACATTTGGGAGAGAGAATATAATGAAGCGTAGACAGGTATGATAAGCGGCTTATAATCCCAAGTCCTATTAAATAAAACAACATTTATCCTCGGTATTTGTCGTGTGGTACTCGCTCTGTCAGGGCATTACCGAATATGCTAGCTTTGTCTTTCCTCTTTCACAATACACTAACTCTCATTGACGCTACTAATTTATGATGCTTGAGTACAACCTAATCATTTGTAACTGCTGTTCATGTCTGACAATAGTTTTTAGTTTTATATATCTGACTATTTAGTTAGGTGTAAATATATATGAACTATCATTATTTTAATGATAATATTGATTCGTATATTAGGAAACTAATCATTTGAATATAATCACTATCGGAAAGGAAATAATGGAAAATAAACCAGGAATTTATGCTATTTAGCTTTATTGTTTTCAAAGTTTAACGTTAATCACCTTCTTTTTAGGTGAATCCATCCTATTATTATTATTATTTCTAATTTTACATGCCTACACAACTCAAAATGGGTGTATATTTGGTGGGGATTTATGGCCATGAAAGAAATTAGTAAATATTAACTTAGTCCTTAAACTTAGTGATCTTAAACAATCACCCTATTACTTTCAGTTCCTCTGTTAAAAATCTCGGTATCGTTAATCGTTAACCCTTGTTTGGAAACCCCACAAGTTATTTCATCGTTTCCGGCATCTTCTAACAATACCTATCCATAAGCTCCTCATCACTTCTTTCATCTTTCCACACTTTGACTATGGCTGGGGCCTCTCGAACAAGCTCGAGGAAAGACTGAGGCGAATTATGAACAGCTCACTTCGGTTTTTCTTCGACGGCCCGAGGAAGTCTCATTTGTCCCAACTCTATGAGTTGAAGTGGCTCCTCCCTTCTGTCCGTAGGCTCTATTTTCTTGGTTCTTACTTATATCAAACTATCAACTCACAACATCCATCTTATATCTATAGTCTCCTACAATTCAAATCCTCGATCCAATCCCAGAGCACAAGATCTCGCCTTTCCGACCTTTATACCCGTTCCCACAGAACCAAAACTTTTTAGCGCTCCTTATTCACTCGGTCTACCTCTCTTTGGAGCTCACGCCCACCTGATATCCGTCATTATCCACATTAAAACCCACACTATTCCTACATTTCCTTAATTCCCAAACAGATGCTCTCTAATCAATAAAAATAAATAGCTACATCAACACAATTGATTGAGGAATTACTGTAAATTATAACCAATCTCTTTTTATTGTGAATTGGATTCTATTTTTTTATTCTCTCTCAGAACACACGTTTTGGTTCCTATTTAATTTCGTGTTATTAACAGCTTTGTTATTCTTAAAGGTTCTTGTCCCAGACTAAAACCATTTTTATATTCTATTGTATTCTATTCCTTATAGCCCATCCTCATAAAATAATCTTTGTATGAGAAATAACTGGCTCTAAAACGAAAGTTTGTACATATGTTCATGTTTGCGATGTTATAGAACTTCATCCACAGATCATATATGCTTTATATCACTGATGATTTTGCATGTTTCTCAAATACGGCTTACAAATTCTAGGATGTAAAATTTAATACTCAATCAACGAGTCAAGAAAATGCTAGTTTCGAAGATATATTGTTTATAAATAAGTCTATTTACTCATAGTTGAGCTTATTCGTACGAAAAGTAAATCTAATCTAAACTAAAACTTGAAATAATGATAAAAAGGGTGTTTCTTGTTTTTATTTGTTAATATTTGTTCTCGTTAGGATATTAAATCGATATACTTATCATACTATTTGTGTAATTAACAATTGTAAGATTAGAAACTTAATTGGTATTGATTTATTGCGCATTAATATGAATATTTTTTATTTTCACCAGCCCTGAAGGTATTTGACCAAATTAGATTTAATATTAAGTGCTATTACACTATGAATAATACAGTTTAATTAGAAATATTATATAGTTATATGACTATGAAGAGATGTTATTGTTTTGCAAAACAGAAATATGAAGTATGATAGAAAGACTCTGTTTTATGAAAGGAAGACAATATAGAAAACACGTTTTTTTTCTTTTACAACACGTTTTTACATTATTATTGAACAGTTGTAAGCAAACATAACATTGTACCATCGAATGTTATTGTTATACTTTTAAAAAAGCACACACAGACTGACGAAGGCGAGACCCAGAAGCCGCAGTGAGATGAAGCGATGAGGCTATAGGTCCCACGAGACCTCCTCTAACTGCCCTCTGTATTACTTTACAACTTCTCAACGATGTCTTTGACGTATTTCATGATGCCAGCGCTTGTAACAATGTGTCTATTAACAAAACAAAATAAAAGATAATATTAATAATAAAGGCTTTATTTATTCTGATGCAAGTCCCTTTAGAATAACAATACAGGAATAATATATAACCTACTTACAAAACATTTACTCAAGTAAGTATCCCTTGCTCTACTCCTAACTGCAACTCTTCCTACATCGGCGAAACCAAAAACCTCCTTGAAGACCGCATTACCCAACACAAATACTCCATTTCCTCCCATAACCCAACCGCTTCAAAACTCTCCGAACACGCCCTATCTTTTAACCACATTTTCGACTTCGAAAATACGTATCAAACTAGGTTTTACGTACTTCCATATCTCTCTATTATATCTCACCTTGTTATGTCTATAATTTTCATTTTGTATTTAATTTTTCATTGTGTTTACCAATTTTTTTTGTTTTTCTCTTTGTATTTTATTTGCATTATCATCTTTCTGTACATTTATTCTTAGATCATTTTTATTCATATTATTCTTTCACTATTTTGTTGTTACTCTACTATATTATATCATCATTTTCTTGGTACTGTAATGTAATTTTATAGTTATTTTGTTTTGTATGTTTTCTCTCACAGCCCTGAAGATGAGCTACAATGTAGGTCGAAACGTCGGCACACAAGTATACACACATAAGTATACAACACATAAGTATACACTTATTACGGTGTTTTAATTTACAGCACCCCCAACTATCTCTATCCTTACGTTAAAAGTTCCAGTCAACTAATTGCTTCTCTAACATTTACTCAAGTAATTAGGGAAAACTGCACATGGAGTAGGGCTATAGTATGAATTGATTCTCTGAATCCTCTTTGGGTCTGCTTGGTGATTAACCCATTAAGATTCTTGTTAAATTCATAAGGTGACCGTTTAGAGCAAGAAACAATAGTTTGCCATTCTCTTTACATGTCAAATTGTATACCGAGAGTGAAAACGATTTGCGAAACGTTCAGTCTTTAGTGAAGATATTCGTATGAAGATGGGGTAGACAAATGCGCAGTACTCCATGAAAAGAAAGGTAAATTAAAAGAGTCTTGTCATTTGGAATTATCAAGTAATTCAGTACTCAATAGCCCTCAACAAAACAAAACAGGAGCAACTTAGTAACCATTTCAGGAGCAATGACTCTTCAAGACTCATTTCAACAAAGGTGACACTGGACCACAAATACACTGCTTAAAACTTACGAAGTGAGAACTTTTCCTCACCTGTAAATCAACAAAGCCTTATTAATGAGTGAAAACCCAAAGTAAGGGCAAATAAGATATATTATTTCATTTTTCATAAAAAGCCAATGTATTTTATATATTCGCTTCAGATTGTTCCTTAATGAGTTTCATTAATTGATTATTTAATAGCCATTCGAATGGGAATTCAAAAACGCAAGAATCAAAACTATATTTGATGATCTATTGAGAAAATAAAAATAAGTCCCTATTGTTGGAATTTAGATTTATAAAATTATAGTAATATCAAATACTATTAAGTCCATGGAAACAATTCCAACGAAAAGCCCTTAAGTCTCAAAAACTAAAACAGAAATTGAAATTATCTGTCCAATATTTCGCCTATTCAGGCATCCTTAGGGTAGATAGAGAAAAAACAAAACGAAACATGAATAATGCACCTAACAAGCATCCCACCACCTCCAAGGCTCAAATGCAACTCTCAGCTTCTTAGGTGCATTATTCATGTTTTGTTTTGTTTTTGTTCATTTTTTTCTCTATCTACCCTAAGGATGCCTGAATAGGCGAAATATTGGACATATAATTTCAATTTCTGTTTTAGTTTTTGAGACTTAAGGGCTTTTCGTTGGAATTTTTTCCACAGTCTTAACATTTATGTAAGGTCTCGTTTTATTTTTCAATATCAAATACTATGTATGCTATTTTGGCGCTATTTGCGAGTTGCACTGCTAAGAAATTTTGAGTAGGGTTATGAAAATCGATCAGTGTGAAGTTTTCATCTTACTAAGCATTATTTAAAATTATTGGGTGCTTAAATTTGAAAGGCATCATCCAGTTTGTGTTAAATGTTAGTAATTTATTAAATAAAATCATTAACCAGTGATACGGATTATTTACAGCGATAAATGATTTATATTAATTTAATCTACTCATTTCTTATAATAATTAATTTTCAACTATTCGTTTATTTTGTTTAAAATTTCTTATTAGTTATGGAAAAAGTTTATAGCAAAAAGTTTAATGAAAATGTATTCTTTCTTCTAGCAATAAGTGGAAAAACCATACTTAATAAAAGTATTATGAAGGAGGAGTGTTGCTATAATGAACAGAAACTCCACTGGAGCCAACTTGGTTTGTCTTGCACTTCATTAAAAGTTTTAGCCTTCTCAGTTCTCTCTCTCGTAATGAAATCTTTCTAGCTTAGCCACCTTATTTTTTTTTCTATTTTCTCTTCTGAAAGCGCTATAAAATCAGCAGCTAATTGAATTATTATAAATCCTAAACGAACCACACGAAGTGCGAAGAGACAGTAAAAAATTATTATTCAGTGATACAATATTTTATTATAAAAACTTTACTCTCCTCACCACTTACTCAGTACTAATTTATTAAACAAATTCAATGATACGTAGCATTATATGGGTGAGTATAAAATGCCTAGGGCGCTATGGTTTGAAATTAAATACAGGAGCCATTTTAAATTGGGATAGATCTGTGATTCATGGAAAAAGAGCCTCAGAAAATAATTTTATTTTATTAAAACGTCAGTTCAAAGCTTAACGTAAACGAATCTGCGGACTTTTATTCCGAAATTGTGAGCATAAAAACCTCTCTGACTCAGTTAAAATTATTGAATCAGCTTCGAATATCGTCATATTTACAAACTGGCATTGTGCTGTAAGTACACATAAAAATTACATTGATATTAAATTGATAGTGTTAATCATAGTTAAGAGAGGCTTTAGATTATCAATGATAAGTAAGATATTTTTTTTTATAATGTCCATTTTTTTTTTAATATTGTCAATAAAAGTCCCTCAATTTCCAGTTGTATGTTGTATAAATATTTTTTTCTTAAGGCCTTTAATTTATGGAGGAATGGAGTTGTAAAACAAATTAAAGTGGGAGAAAAGTATGGAAAGATGGAGGGTTGCGTTAGGAAATTTCAATTATTGCACTAATTTTCAATCCAACATAAAAAAATATTTTCATAGTTAGTGCCTCTTTTTTGTCGTATTCACTATTAATTGGAAACTGACGATATCAGAATGTAATGAATGCAGGACTATTAGTTGATAACTTTATTTTATTGACAACAAAAAGTATTCAGAAAAAAAATCATATTTCTTGGATAAATCGGAATCTCATTTTTCTTTCACAATAGAACTCCCAATCCCCTTGTTAGACAGATGCAGACTGGGATAGCGGTTGAGGCTGAAGGACGGGGGAACCAATCTCATCCTCAGCACAAGCTGGCACTACTATGTCTTCTTTCGTCATCTTGCCTTTATTCTGTAACGAGGTTCGGTAAGTTTCCCAAGTTCAAAATAGAACGTAGACTATATTCATATTTAGTTTCAATTAGTGTTGCTAGGATCGTTGTAGAAGTTTCAATAATTAATTGTTTTTAAGCTTTCTATTTTACTATGGTATATTATATATTATATTATTATACTTCTGACTGGCGGACATTTCTCGTAAGCGGACGATTATATTTTCCCCACACCATTTTTAATTTTTCTTTATATTTTTACTTCTGATATCCGGACATTCTCATAAGCGGACGCGGACAGAGATTTTATCAATAGTTTGACGTAAAAACTTCCAATACGCGGACAGTAAGGTCATGTTTCAGCGAACGGAACCCCGCCAGTTGTGTTTAGTTTTCCGAATTCGACGAGTTCGAGGAATTGTGTATGCTCACTTCACAATGAATGTTTTTCAACTCAGCTTCTCTCCTCCTTGAAACTGGGAACTTGTCTTCAAAAAGAAAAGTGCTAACTATTAAGGAAAAAGTAGAGTTTATACACGCCAGTGAACATGAAAATGAGTGTCCGTGATCTTGGAATGAAGTTTAAAGTTGGGAAAACGTGTGCTGCGGAAATTTTAAGAAGTAAAAAAATATTCTTCGAAAATGAATAGATCATGGGAATGATAATTCAAGAAGACATTTAAAGCAGAAGGGGGGGGGCTGATAATTGACCAAGTTACGTATGAGTGGCTATGCCGAGCGCAATCAAATAGCATCCCGATTTTTTGACCATTAATACAGGAAAAGGCGTTGGTAGTTGCAAAAAGTCTGGGAAATGACAATTTTAAAACTATTGGTGGTTGTCTGGACACATTTAAAGTGAGGCATGAAACAAATTACAGAATCTTACGCGGTGGGGGTGCTTCCGTTGATTGTCCTCTAGTTGCTGATTGGACATCGAAAGTAAAGGAGCTTTGCACTGGAGACATTTAAAACTGACGAAACCGCCTATTTTTTTCGAGCATTACCGGACAAAAATGGCACTGAAAGCAGAAAATTGTAAAGCAGGAAAACTCTCGAAGGAATGTTTCACAATTTTTTTTTATTTTTTGCACAAACATGGAGGTTCAGTTTGAAATTCCACTTTTGATAGGAAAAGCCAAGCTTTAAGGGTAACGATTTAAACATTTTTAAGGTAGAATGGCAAGCAAATAAAAGAGCAAGGATGACCCGCCAAATTATGTCAGAATGGCTCATAAATTTTAATAACAGAATACAGCGACAAGGAAGATATGTTATTTTATTTATGGACAATGCCTCGTCAAATCCAAATTTAGAGTTTTCAAACATAAAATCAGTTTTTCTGTCGCCAAACATGACCGCCTCCTGTCAGCCTTTAGACCAAGGGATCATTAAAAACTTTAAAATACACTACCGCAAATGTATTTTATATATTTTATTCCAGAAAGCTTATTTAGTAAAATAACTTACTTTATGAAATCAAACTACTTTTACAGAACTGAAAAATTTAGGGTTTCGTAATAAAGAGTTAAAATGAGTTTGTATTAATCAGAAGGGAATAGGTTCCATTCCTAATGCAGGTTAATTTTTTGAAAAGTTTTTTTACTCTATATCAATATCCCTGCAGTACAATGTTTCCATCTCTACGTAGAATCGAACATTGAATCATTTCTAATTATGATCACCTCACAGAAACCAACATTTTTTTAAGCGATTTCGGTTTTGGTTTTCTAATATTTGTTGCAGCTTGAGGAATCGTATTTCCAAGTTTAAACTCATGAAAAGAATTACTCAATAGCCACGTATTTCCATGGTTATATTTCATGGCATACTCAACAATGTTCGTTAAATTGAAATGGTAGTAAAACACAGTTAATTGCAATCCGTAGATACAAACATAGTAAAAAAAATACTCAACTAATCCCACTTTGAGTTTTAAAACTAATAATAACGTATATTTCATATGAGAACTATTGGTTGCAATATTAGCACGGCATTCTACCCAAATAGCTACGTATCCAATTCTCCATATGTTTATTTAACTATTTCAAATTTTCACACTACATTTGTTTTCGAAAGGAACTTAGCTAAGATATTAGATTTTAAGTTATTGTAACTTGTAAGAACACAGACAGTCGAGATGAGACCTTTAGGTATTTTAGTCGATGCAGCGTATAATACTTTAAAATTCCTCATTCTACCGGTTTTCAGTAGTTTAAGAAAGCCAGTTAAGTTTATACCATCACTAGGAATTTAAGTCCAATGTCTATCCAGATTTTGGGAGTGAATCGGGATTTCATTTCTTAAAACTATTTGCTGATCCTATGTAAGCGATTGGAGCAAAAAGGATGGGCTCTTCCTGCAGTCAATTATTTATTCATTGTCATAATTTTATAGTGCGGTTGATAATATACGAGTATATGTGATTATGAAATATTAATGTAAATAACTCATTATAAAAATTATTAGATATGCTTTCATATCGTGAGATGTCGACTGACCAGTTTCTGTGAGCATATCTTTATTTGTTTTTCTCCTCCACGAGTTTAAACTCTCACCCCACACCGCTCCGGTTATGATGCGGAGAATTGTCCTTTCACATCTCTCAATTCTGCTTTCCAGGGTGTCCGTGTGAGCCCAAGTCTCACAGGCACATATCAGAACCGGCTTTATTACACCATTATACACCCTTAATTTATAGAGATGCTTCGGGATTTCGATACTCCTGAAACAGTGAACAGTGCTCTATTTGCGCTTTTTATTCGCTGGTTCATCGCAGTTAATTGGTCAATCGTTGAGGTAATTATTTGAACCTGTCAACTTTCGGGAACGATTTGCGATCCATGCAGATGCTGTTTGCTGGGGTGGACTTTCCGGCTTACTATCATTTATTTTGTTTTTTCTTTACGTTTAATTACCATTCATTAAATGAGCCAATCAAACTGCTCTAGCTTCAACGAGTACTTTATATAATAAAATAGAAGATTCTTCATAAAATCGAGTTGTATAGCCAAAGGATTGCACTATCGAAACCGCAACATCGTAATTTCCAAAAATCTTTCATTAAAACATGTTGATGCATGTTCTTTAATAAATCTCGAGAGTTGATCTCAGATATCTTTCGGGTTAGGCCTTTTGTAAACCTCAATAGTTTAAGACCTCAATAGCTTAAGACCGCAATAAGTCTAGAGCTCTATAAATTTAAAATATTAAAATTACATTTCGCACTTTAAGTAGTAGGACGATATCGTTAGACCATATCTAAGAGTATATACAGTTTTCTTTTTCACATACGTTATTTGTTTCAATTTCGGTGTATGTATTTATGACAAACTTCTTTCTTATGACAAATCTCCTCAATCTTGATTTTTTCTGTTATCCTTCTGCACCTTCCTCTGGTGGACTCCCCGAGAGCCGGCCTACATCCGACCGGAGTGCGGAGCCCTAACGCGGTTACCCGCTCCCGTGGCTTTAATCGAATAAAGTTAGCGGACTGTCCCCTAATTCCGGGCAGTCTGTTCCAGGCCAATAGCCTCTTATCTAATTTATGGCTGTATCGGCGGCGAGTCCTGTATTAGTTTAAACTGCCTGGAGTGGCCACCCGGGTGGGTCCAGTCGTCTTCACATAAATCTTCCAAAATAGCTCTCTCCTATTTAATTAGCCAACTGGAAATAGGCGCATAAATATGCTTTTGTCATTGCGATCACCAATTCAATAAGAATATTCCAATACGGTTACCAATGTCACATCAAAATCGAGGTTATAGTTTTTTTTGTCTCAATACATTTATTCATTATTTTAGCTAAAAAGTGTAAAAAAGCTCTTAAAAATAAAGGGATTGTAGTAAAAATAAATATATGTATATTTATATTTTCTCCTTTGGAATTAACCTTACAGAAGAAGTATATATTTTAAATAATATTTCAATATAAATATATTTTAGGGAATTGTGAATACAAGTCCAGTGGTTTCTTTACAACGTGCTTTTTCTCTTGCATTCTTACTTTACCTTTTTTTTTATATGGTCCTTTATATTCTGTTTTTGTGTTGTTTATTGCTATATTTTTTTCCATTTCTGCTTTTTGAGGTTTGGTGAAAGTATTTTGCATTTTCTACTCAATATTTATCAGCTTTTTTTATCTAAACTTTTCGGTAGTTGCATTTGGGCCTTGGAGGTGGTGGGATGTTTTCTCTGGTTAGAGTCTTGCTGTGTTTTGAGGTTAGGCTTTGTTCCTTTTTATTCTGTCCTGTAATTGGTGACCTCGACTGGTGTAATCGACAGGTATATTTGTTTTCTGTTTTAGTTTTGAGGCTTAAGGTTTTGGGTTGGTATTATTCCACTAATGTCTTAGCACGTAATTTATGTATCCTTTGCTTTTCAATATTACAGATAAACATATTATATTATTGTCCGTATGTGGTTATTTGATTTAGAAGGCCCAAGTATCACGTACTATCTCAGTATACACAGTTGGTGAGATCGTTATGTATGGCTGACATATTCCCTTATTCTTAGTGTTTTTTATGACAATGGATAATAGGGATTTAGTAAACTATTATATACGAATTAAAAAGTAAACTTAGTTTTTCTGTTTGAGATCTGATCGTGATGTTAGAAACCATTATCATTAAAATCTAGGTTGTATCCAATATAGCAACTATGAATGTTTTTTAAAAAAAGTGTCTACTTAAAATTCAAATAGCTGTGAAAATATAAATAAATAAGAAACAGGAACGAAAAGTTAGAAAGCGCAACAACCATTAGAAACTTATTTTACTCAGTTCCTATTAAGGTTATCCAATTAATAAAGGCATGGTGAGATGAGACTTTGATGCTGTCTATCATATATTTTTTTTTTTTTTTACACTATTTCTGAAGCCTTCTATTATAGATAGTCTAATAGGGACCACACATACCCCCCTCCCTACTGCATCCAGACTAATATAACACTGACAACATACGGCGGATTACCTGTAACTCGGAACTTGTTCCGAGTTTAGTTAAGAACTCCCTGGTGAGAGTTTGAGTGTGTGATGTAGAGGTCGAACTTGTAGGAGGTTCCCATTCTTTATTGCCTTGCGGTTGTCTATAACTCCCTTGTTGGGGCACCTTCAAGGTTTCGCCGCTGAATTAAATTTATTAGTGAACAGTCTGCCTTAACTTTTAGTTATAGGGGATTAAAGTAAATTGGGTAATATCTTGAAATTGAATACAATCTTCAGCTCTCCTTAAATCTGTCATTTAATTAGATTAATTAGAACAACGTTGTTCTGAGTTAGTTACGAGCTTACACTCGACTAACTGTAGTCAAATGTCAACCATTATTCTCATAATAAGCCCTAAAGAAGACCTGCAATATTTGTCGAAACGTTGGCATTAAAATAAATAGTTACCCTTATAAAAGGGATTTTTTTTCTAAATTCCAGCCAGTAATTTTTTTTTCTCCAATAAATTTACGTTTTCACTAAAGTTACTCACATATAATACATATTGTTTTTTTTTTCCAACAGCCATTTCTAATAAATTATTTTAAATTTAATATTTTTATTATGCTTAAAAGTCAAACTCGGAGCATCTTTGATTCCATTAAACTTTTAATATGGAATACAATGATTAATTCACTCGACAACAACAGATCAAATTTAATGAAATTGTCAATAATATTTTTTATGACGATGTTTAAATAGAGACTGTTATTAATTAATTATTATTAAAAGTCAAACTTTGAGCTTCTTTCATTGATTCTATAAACAATATTTTTCATTCTCTGAGAGCTGCTCTTAATAATGGATATATGGAGTATTATTAATTAGTATTTAAGTATTAGTTAAATATTAATAGATTAAACTAGATCATGAAATCTTAACTAGTCCAAATTAAAGATACTATTAATATGTTACATTTAAGATAGTTTTAGTTTTAGAAAAATAATTCATACAGAGTGTATAAAACAGGAATAGTTTCAAAAAATCACATATTATAGTTATTATTATTCTAACTCTGAAAAAAAATTCGACTAGTTTTTTTTTTCATTAATTAAGATGCTATTTAATTTTAAATTTGTCAAAAATTTGATTAATCTTTTTTATTTTATTGATCACTAGTTTTCACTGAAACACAAATTTTTAAGTGAATCAGATCATTTATATAAAATTAAATTCCGCACCTATGCAACACTTGGTATGTTAGGTTTATAACTGAAATAACAATTTTTTCCATATTTTCCGATTGCGGAAAGCATTTTAACTTTCTCGAAAATATAAATATGGGTACAACTAAATACCGCTTGACCGGCTTCTCGGATCAACTATGAAAATATAAAAAATAACAAGTTTTTCACATTTTTTTTAAATTATAGTAATTAATCTATCTGATATATCAACACCATAGTTGAGTCACAAAAGTAATGAATATTAATAATGTAACAAATATAAAATCATTAATTTGAATCATATCATAAAATAGATCATATCCAGATAATCATATCCAGATAAAATCATATCCAGTTACTATCCCTAATAATATTTAGAATTTTTCCATTTAGCATAAATATTTAGTTTTTGAATTAGAGTTCCTAATTGTATTTTGTATATCGCAGAGAAAAAGAGTAAGCTTTTCGCCGAAAGGTTTTAATAACAAGGTTTTTCTGAATAATTAAATTCAGTTAGGTTTAACTTAATTAGTGTTACTGCCCTGTGAATTCAAAAAGATTTTAATAATCGTTTATGCATATAAATTACTCGTACTTTTTGCAGGTTTAAAAAAATTAATTTATATGAATTCCACCACCCTAGCTCACTTTTACCATCTATGGGTAAAATCCTGGAAAAGCTCATCCTGAAACGATTATACCCCATCCTGGATGCAAACCACGTTATACCAGATCACCAGTTCGGATTCCGAACATCCCACTCCACTATCCAGCAATGTCATCGTGTGGTGAATGTTTTTTCCTCTGCATTGGAACGTAGATTGTTTGGCGGTATTTCTTGACGTGGAACAGGCTTTGGACCGAGTTTGGCACCCGTTATTCCTTTACAAGCTCCGCCAATTTCTACCTCCTACATATTTTCTCATTATCCAATCCTATAACAGGTCAGGCAAAGTAAATCACAATTATGTGTATTCATCTCTCTTTCCTCAATCTGCTGGTTTCCTCAAGGCAGTATCCTCGGCCCAATCCTCTACGCAGTTTATACAGCTGACATCCCAACACATCCTAATACTATCCTTACCACGTATGTAGATGACAGATGTATATTATCAATCAACACCGATCCAGTTATAGCAGAACATACTTTTCAGCCCATATCACTTCCCTTGAAAAAGGGTTTCAAAGCTGGAGGATTAAAATAAATTCCCACAAACCCCTTTTACCCTCCGCCGTAAACCAATGACCTCCTATCCTCCTGTATCGTTGAATATCATCCCACTTATTCCTGTAGAACAGGCTCGGTACTTAGGACTATACCTTGACATAAGATTAACTTGCAAACCTCATACAAGTCTGAAACGACAAGAAACAGCATGCCGCTAGAGGCTACTTCAACATTTACTAGACACACGCACGAAGCTCTCAATTTAAAAAGACTCATATACATGACAATCATTATAAAGAGCCCATATGGACTTATGGAATAGAGCTTTGGGGCTTCACTAAGCCATCGTATTCCTCTCGTTTTGAATCCTTACAATCCAAAATCCTTCATAAAAACCTCAATGCTCCTTACTTTGTTACGAACAAAATAATCCATCATAACCTTAATGTCCCATTTGTTGCTGACTTGGCCCGAATCCGATATAAATTTTTTCATGACAAACTACATTCCCATTGAAACCCACCAGTTTCAACCTCTTCAATTCCTGATAATCCTCCAAGACGTCTGAAAAGAAGATGGCCTCGTGATCTTCTAAGTTGAACTTGGCAATTGCGTACTACCATTGGGTAGTTTCTATGCTTTTCTTTTCATGTCAATTTATACATTCATTATATTTACTTGATTTATCCTATTATACAGTTGTAAATTTCATTAATTCAGTGCATGGTAGAGACTGTACTTTTTCTTGGACAACGGTTGTGCAATCTGGTGATTTGTCATAGATCACGCTCAACCGCCAGATTTTTCTCCATATTTCGGGTACCCACTTTATAGTGGCTGAGTGGGCTCCATGAGGGTCCGAGATCCCAGAGGATCCCTCTGTGGCCACTAACAGATTGAATAAATATCTGCCAGCGAGCCGGATTTGAACCAAGGACCTTCGGCATTGCAACTTTGCGCTTTACTGATCGCTTCCTTTATTTAATCAATTCTAATTGATTAATTTTTTATTTTAGAAATGATAAATAATTTTTTACATCCTGGATTAACCGTATCTCTTACTTGAACGCAGCAAATAATTAATAAATGCCACTTGTAATATGAATATTACTTAACTGTTAGTGTTACATTTATTTTATGTTGATTAATTTCTTTGAAGTATATGATATTTTTTATTATCGGGATAGTAATCTATGGTCTAGGCATAGTAGGGTATTTTTCGCCTTTTTCCATTTTATTTTGGTAAAGGCATTTGGAGGTAAAGACATTTACGCCCATATCACTATTGTGGATTTTTTTTTATCAGTAAGAATGTTCAGTGCTAACTGAATTTCTATAGTCACATTTAAAACGGTGCGAAGCAGCGAGGGAAAGTGCTCTTGGACTCTATTGCTGGAAATTGGGTTTCCTTCTAGGCCATAACTTCATTGAGAGGTGACCTCTCTTTGAATTCTCGAGTATTTCCAACTTCCCCAGTTCCATTGTGAATAATAAATTCCCTTCGATGAAAATTACATCTCCCAGTTTGCTACTGGTACCTGGAGGGCGAATCGGCCCCGGCCTACCTTACGTTTCCTCTTGCTATCAAGAGTCAAATAGATATCACATTTCAAGTTTATATTCCTCCAAGAAATTGCCCCTCCCCAAAAAAAATAAACTAAAATAAATATTCAATCTACAGAATTTTTAAAATTTTGAGAATATTCCTGCTTGAGCTCACAGAATAATAATTACATTTTCAAAATAATAATTATCTGAGGTATGAGGCTATATAATTATTATATTATATTATAATTATATTATTATTATTATTAAATAAAAATGTATGAACTAATATTCGTCTAAACATATATTGGATATTAACCCTCCACATTTCCTATACAAAATATGTTATTAAAAGAAATATTTGTTTTTGTGATTTAATCAATATTCATATTGATTCATATTCATATTGATATATAATTGTTTATTAATATAATGATGGTAGAAATTAAATTTTCTAAATAAAAAAATCTTGTAATAGAATTTCATATCAAATGTTCGAAAACCTTTATATTTAAATATGAACGTTTTATAGTTTATTAAATTTATTGGAGACAAGTAGAATGCATTTAAAAAATACACCAGAGGAACAAATCAACAAAGCTTCTCATCTAGCAGTAATGCACTCCATATCGAACTATACTGAAGTTCATATTTTGCTACCAGTAATTATTAATTACACTTAACAGATTACGTTTTTAGGGAGAAAGCATAATAATTACCAACGATTTTGTGATACTAGTGGGTCTGTTCAAAATGGTGACATTCATTTTTCTATTTATGAAGGTTTGTATATGTATCCTTTCTGGTGCAATATGTGACCTCAATATTTCTTATAGTTTATTATCAAAAGATGAATTTTACCAAGTATTATCTAATTGTTAAACAATGGTGTATAAAATTGCCATTTAATATAGAGACTTAAATATTGGTATATATTAATATGTTTTGCACTTTATCAAAGAATGAATAAAACTTAAAGAAACAAGTTTTACCCTCTTATTTCATTTAAAGTAAATAAAAGAAATAATCTGAAGGTATGTGCTAATTAAGATGATATTTAATAATTTTTCGGAAATTTATGTGTACATGTACTAATTTAAATATTCCAGTTACAACCATAAAGGAATTTGAATTGCAAGAAAATTTTTTAAGTGAATCATGAGATAATTTATATAAACAAATTTAGTACCAATGCAATCAAGAGGGGTGTGGTTTCTAAATTATGCTTCTTGGAATTATGGCGCATGCATGCCATTTCTACTCAAATTTCCAACATTCCTACTAATTGAGCAAAGCCAAGCATTCCATTTTCGAAATATAGGCATGCATATGGCAAACATGTAGCCGAATGAGGTTGATAGAATTTGTATGAGAATTACTAGCCGATCTGAAAATTTCATCATTTTCGAACGTGAATACTCGTTACCCTGATTTACCTACTAATAGACAAGTGGAAAGATAGAAACGGCTAAAGATAGACCAGTAGATAAAAAATTACTGAAAGTTACTTAGATGGGGAATACATTGATTATTTTCTTAAGTGAAAAATTATTTAAACAAAAGTAATTTCTTGTTTCCTCAAACATTTCAATTTGTGATATGAACTTCATTTATCCTAGCCCACAACAGACAATGATTTTATACATTGTTATCATTACTACTAATTGCTATCGATTGCCTATTTCTGAGAGGCCGAGTTTAATTTCCCCCTTTTTAGTGAATGATTGTGTTTTACAGGTATTCGCATACTATTAAGATATTGGGCAAGTAAGTATATTTTTATTGAGTTTTATTTTACCTTTCAGTGGTGATTTCGGGGAAAATAAGCACTCCCACTTTGTTGTATTATGTAGCTATCACCATGAATTATTGTTAGTTGTCAGCACAAGCAACTTGATAAATATTTTTTTTAATTCTATAGCATCACATTAAAGAGAAAATAATAGTAATTAATATAAAAGAATATTATATTTTAACCGAAATTGCAAATTATAAAAATACACAAACTTTTCCCTACGATAAGTCATCTGTAAGTATTTAAAACAATAATTATGCGGCAAATATATTCCATTAAAACTTTTGTAGAATAATTTATATTTGGTTTTCGAACAAACTGGACCATCCCACTGAATCGTGACTTTCATAAAAGTTTATCTAAAATCAGAAAGCCATCTCAATCTAAACATTACAACTTACATGTATTAACACTTTAGACGGAGAACAAGATAGAATTTCATAAACATGCTTTTAATTGAATCTCTATTCTGCATATTTACTTTGAGATGATTAGATATGACTTAATTTGGCCGAAACGCTATACCATTTTATGATTTAAAATTTAGGGCACTATATGTTAACCATAATTATTAACTACCTGTCATAATCTTGTAGATAAACTAACCCACAGCAAGAGAGCGGTTCAATAAGGATGTTATTTATTTTGTTAGTTTATTAAGTTGTGTTTCTGTTCGGAAAAAAATTAATTGCGGCTAAAAAAAAATAGGATTCTCTTATATTGACTATAAACATGTCATGTAATGACAAAACTGAGTTTAGGATTAAGATAAGACGATATAACTCTCTATTAGATGTTTTTCAAATATTTCTTTTTGCGCGAAAAGGTACGAAGCTCATTAATTAGAACATAAAAAAAACAAAAAAACCAATACATCATCATTACATTTATGTACTTCATAATTTTTCTCATAAAATTAAAAACTTACGCTTTAGTCATATTTAAATAGTACTAAGCAGATTCGGTGCTATACGAGTGACCACAGAATTTAAATGGAGTAAAGATCTTTAAATATAACATCTTTCGAAGGGGGCGTAAAATGGTGGGTCCCGATGGAATGTGGTGTTAGGTACTCTTTAAAGCCCTATCCTAATTATACCGGAATCGTAAAAATTGAGAACTCCTCTGATTAGCCATAGTAGTATAAAAAAACTATACTACTTCGACCAGTGAAGGATCTGAAGTTCAGTAGATGATAGAGACTGTACTGTTTCATGGACAACGATAGTACAGGAAGGTGATTTGTCCTAGATCACGATCAACCGCCAGATGTTTCCCCTTATTTGGTGTACCCAATTCACAGAGGCTGAGTGAACCCCCGGAGGGTCCTAGATCCCATAAGATCTATCTCCAACCACTGAAAGATTAAATATACTCGGCCAGCTATTTGAACCCAGGACCTTCGGCATGACAACTCAGAGCTCTACTACTGAGCCACTCAGCACCTCAAGGCAGAAGTAAATCCGGATAAGGCTATGTATATGGTTAGTAGCAGAAAAGGGGAAGATTTTGGTGAATTGTTGTAAGAAGAGAGAATAAGTTTGAACATCGAGAAGTTTAAGGTCGAAGGGTCCCTGATCACTTGAAAAAAAAACAACGAAATTCAAGAGGAAACAAAGGTGCGATTAAAGGCAAGAAATTCTTGTTTTTATTCTGTTTCAACATTAACCTTCGCATATCAATTCAGCGCTCCCTATAAACTTTAGTACATGAATAATAAACAATACCAAAAACTGAGAAAGCGACAAAAATTAATTATTTGCCCGGAATTCGAAAAATAAAGATAAAATTGCCTTAAGTCTTTAAATACTGAAAAATAGCTATCCATTCCATGGTTTTTTTGGGCTGCAGCATTTTGGCTTCTTAGTTGTAATTTTTTTTTTTTTAATTGGAGAAATGGTAACTGGTTGTTATAAAGTGATAGTAGTATAAAGTGTGTTATATGAATAAACAAATGGCCTTAAACAAAGAAAATATGGTTTTAATGTTTTTTTCTCCTTAATTGAAATATCTATTTAAATCTCAAGATGCTGAGCTGTAAAATTGTATAATCCAATTTGTTCTGAAACTAAAATAAAAACAAAGCTTTGCTAAAATGGATCTTTAAAAGGGAACCTGTAACCTAAATCGTTCCCCAGATTCCTAGTTAGGACTCCTAACTCGCTCCTTTGTCTAATGTTCCGAGTCTAAAGGGAGTTATAAAGAGTTGCTCCTAGTATGCTGATGGCTCCGGGCTGAAGTTTCTTTCAACAGCCGAGACATTAGACAACTCCGATCCTTTTCTCACCAATAGCTATAGTGGAGGATACCCTACTACGCACTTCGTTTACTCCTCGATGACGTGGAAACTGAATAAGAAGAATTGTTAATTTTTTTTTTTTAATTTGAAATATAAGTTTATTTTTTCACATTTTTTTAAATTTCCATAACTGATATTTGTTCAGAGGGTAAGTCGAATTGTCCTGTTTAAACAAAAAATAATATTTTTGAGATTAAAGGTAAGCAATATAGTCAAATTAATTAAAAATAAACATATATTTAATGGATTCCCTTCGTATTGGATGTCCGAAATGAAATTGGTTGCCAATGTTCAATGCGAAGTTTCCAACTGCAACTGTATGTTGAATCAACAGGATCTAGAAAGGTATGCTTAATTTTTGTTTATTGTGCCTGTTATGGCGTGTTGACGATCAAGAACTTCAATGTGAAACTGTTTATAGCTACAATACATATAATTTTGGATGTCAACGGCCGATGTATTTCAATATATTAGGAATATTTTCATATCCTTAACGTTCTATTCTGCAAAATAGTAGTCAAGAGTATTGTGAACATTGTGAACTCCATAAAATTGTTCGGTTTGCGGGTTAAGTTTTTTTTATTCCAGCCGTTTTCCAAAGACACCATTCTAACTTCACAATGGTATACTGTTTCATTTTGAACTCTTTAAATAAGCAACTTTAATTGTGATAAAGATACAATTTATTTTAAACAGGAAATAGACTTTTTTCACACTATTTTTATATTTGGACAAATGTACTTTAACAAATTTAATGTTTTAAGACTCAGTGGATGAAAAATGTGATGTTCTACTTCTATCTAATATTTTTGTTCTCTAAAGAACTGTTTTTCAAACTAAACGCCAATCTGTAATATTATTTCTCAGTTGTTGGCAAAATGATACGAAATTTCCAATGCAGTAACGTTGCTTTAAACTAATTCAATCACCACACAATTTATTATTATAAGACCATAAGTGTCTTAAAAGAACATTCAAATTCCAAAAAATTCAAAGAACAAAAGTTTCATTTTTTTTTTTAACTGCTGAAAATTAAATTCTTTCGAGCTCACCCTTTGAATGTTTCTTATTTTTGCTACTTTAGTGGCTATTTGAATAATTTTAAGTAGTATTGAACCTATTTTAGAAAAAAATAAAAGTGGAAAATTATAATTTCTCATTTATTTTTCATATGAGCCGGTAGGTACTAAAATTTACTCATTGCCTTGTATATATTAAGGATATTATATTAGATGTCGTAAAATTTACGAACCTCCTCATATTAGAGTATTGCCTGTAAAGGGATTTTGTGATGTCCTCACCCCCTGCCTATAAGGTACATGAGCCCATAAAGACCCCATTATTACCCCAGAGGTTTGTCGCCCTCCACCGTGAGGGTCAGTCATTTAGCTCATGAGGCAATATGGTGTTAGATCTGATATCCATTATATCGCGTCCGCCAAGCCTACTCAATATTAGGTATTTAATTAGAAAGCTCTGCGAACTTATATGTCCTGTTCATAAAAGCAATGAAAGCATTAATTACATGGTATATAAAGTTAAGGTACTTACATAAAAGGAAGAAAATATTAGGATATTTACCTTTATATGAAGTGATAGGTCAATGGATTTTTCTGAGAGACAATTGATTTAAGTTTTTAAAAAAATATTCACTATTAAACTTAAAATTGGAAAATAATGTCATTATGATAAAAACCTCATTTAAAAAAAAAAAATTTTTGCTTTAACGTATTATCCTGATATGCAATAAGTCCCACTTTTAATAGCTTTAATGTTATTTACAACAAACCAACTTATTATTTAAGATTTTAATTGTCACTATCATCATAAAAATATTTGAACTATGATAAGGTAGGAATACAAATATATAATATTAAGCCAAGTTAATGAAATTTTTAAGATAATTTTTTTTTATTAAAATAGTTTTAAATTTTAAAGACATCTGATCATTAGAAAACCTTCTAAGTTTTTTCTTTTCCCTTTTTACTGTTATAAATAAAAAAATATATATAATTTATGACAGACATAAAAACAACTAATTAAAAACAGATATCAGATTAGTGATATATTAATAATATGCATATCAGAATTTGTAAGATAGCATATATAACTTATAACAATAAAACTAATTTTATCAATACTAAAAACAATTATGTAAGGAAGAAATAGTTGGGGGTGCAGTCAATAAAAACACCTTAATAAGTGTATACTATTTATTGTGTGCCAATTACACTTATTAAGGTGTTTTTATTGACTGCACCCCCAACTATTTCTTCCTTACATTAGAAGTTACAGTCAATCAATTCTTCTCTAATAATAAAAACAATTATATTTTAAATTAACATGATACCTTGGATTGCTTTAAAAACGCGAATTCCTACCTCTTAAATATATTCTCCTTATCCTATCCTATCTCACTAAGAGATGATTAAAAGTAAATAACAATAATGTCTGTTTAGGCCTATTTTTTCAATCTGCTGGCGTTCCTCAAGGGAGTATTGTCGGTCCAATCTTACAGTTTATGAAGCGCAACCCATTCTAATACCATCCTTAATCCATGTGCTGATGATACGTGTTATCCAGTTATTACATCACAAACTCCTCAATCAAATACCACTATAACCACAGTGGTGCTTTAATGATAATTTGTGAGAACATAGAATAGATTAATAATCAATTTTCTATAGGAAATGAATATTATTAAAGACTATCATTAAATTTTTATCTTATCTACTGTTTGTCAAAAACATATCACATTTTTATGATTTTTTTTTAAGTTGAAATATCATTTGAAGTAATCATGAATCATATTGTAATGATGAATAATATATTCAGTACACGTGTAAGAGGCACCCCACGAGGGCCGGCGAGACAGACCAACTTGATCCTCTGTTTACTTAATAAGCATACATTATGGTGCCGGCATAATCTAACCTTCCTTGTTGGGTCCTGAATCTTCGTTAAAGGTCCTTGCAAAGGCAAACCTTTTTTGGCTCCTGTTACAGCCACTTCCTTCCATCGTATTAACTATACTTTTATTGATTTTGGGATAAAAAATATTGTCATTGGAGTCTAGAAATTTGCTTTTCGAATACTCCCTATTTCTTGTTGGATAGCATTGTGCAACTCCAACCAAATTATTATTCTTATATTCTAATATATTTTATATGCTAATATTATTTGTTAATTAACTCCATTACCTACTGTTTAATTTATTCTGCCAAAGAACTTTATGTTTCTCATCTTTTTACCAAGAAATATTCCCTTTAGTTCGTCCTTAGATTCTCTATTACCTCTATAAATGTCTGGAATTCCATTCTACTCCATCACTGTTAGGTAAAACTCGGCATACCCCTTTCATCACCAAATTCAGAATTCACCAAATCCATTACATTCCAACAATTAAGTCGGAAACTGAAAAATTGAGCCTTCAGATTTATTAGTTCATTTTATGAGAACCCATAATTATTTACAAAAAAATATACGATTTCCTTTTTTCTTTATTTACGTATATAATTCTTTCTTATCCAGACAATGACAGTTTGATTATTAAGAGATTGGAACATTGCCTGTTAGTAAAAAAAGAAATGCAAGACGTATCTCTTTTTTTCATTTTTCTTTCCTCATTTCATTAGGATAAGGTGAATCTAATATTTGTATTTACATATCAATAAATATACGTTTTAAAGAATTTTTCTTTCTTTACAGACGTAACGTAACAAAAATCTCAGAGTTTGTTTTTACCATTCATGGATTTATTTTAACTCACTAACACATATTTAATGTGTTTTTTTTCATATATTTTGTCTGCTATATTATTCTGGAGTTAACAATATTGTTCTGTAGAATTATACAGTCCTCAATATAGAATCACTACTACTACATGTTTAATATAGTGATATAGTGAGTGATTCTATATTGCATCCCATGCCCAAACAATGATCTCAGGGAAGTGTTTAGTCTTAATAATATTTAAATAATAAAATGGGATGCCACCCTGAGATCGTTATACTTAATATACATGAATTAATATAATTAATAAGAGAATTATCCATCTTTTCTCCAAAGGTTGATGTGGTAGACTGACCAGGAGTTGTTTAGTAAATAAAGATCCTTTTTCATTTTATTAAATAACATTATATCTATTGTGTGCTGATCATATCTTCAAGTAACTCATATGTCTACTTACAAAGAAAGAAAAGGGTGACCCTTTTGCTAGATGTGACTGTCTACATGTTGAGTTGCCCGCTTTTAGCTTAGGACTGCATTTTCTTGTCTCGTCAGGCATACTTTACCGTTACGTGCCGATCCTAAGACATTTTAGCTATCTGCTCAATTAACCTTACCCTATTTATTTAGATACTCCTAATTAAATTGCATGCACAACACTGGTGCAAACATATTAATAAAAATCGAAATACTAATTTCTTAACTATGTTCCGGCTCCCATTGAATGTTTTTCGTGCACGTGCATGAATATCGTTAATAAGGTGATTTTGTGTTATGATATCATTTGCGTTAGTAAGATTCTTTGATTTTTTTTGTAAATTCATAATTATATTTTTCAATATTAGCTTGTTGGTCATATGTGAAAATATGATAATATGATAATAATTCGTTTCTTTACCAATTTCATTTTACGTGTATTATTCAATGATTCGATAGTTTAGAAAATATCTCGATGGGCTTACTTAACTTGGTCTATTTTTTTTCTTTTCAAATAACCGTTTGAAAGGACCGTTTATTTATTGGCACATTCCATACTATAGTATAATATGTGCCTTAAATTACATTTATACAATAAGGATTACCAATATATATATTTTCGAAATCTATAATTGTTAATGAATTTAATGAATTTGGGCCGAAATGTATTATATAGGTAATTAATTTTTGACCTTTCCCTTTCGTACACTTGGTAGTCATAAATTATATTTTTCAATATCCGTTCTTCTTTGTCTATTGAAGAAGTATTGTCATTGATTATGTAAAATCTGTCTTAGTATGATTTGGTATGTCCATGTTGCCGGCACCATAAAACCTGTGTTGTTTGTAATTTGTGGATTTTATTAATGTGTAGTTATTGGCTGTCAATTTTGAAATAAACCTGTGTAAACCAGGAGATTTACTTGAAACTTCCCACCATTCGTTCAATCTCAAAATTCTTTTTTGAAGAACGTTTTGCTACGGGATACAAATTGATTAATTCCAATGTTCGCTTTGAATTATCGAAACTATATTATATAATAAGATGAGTGGGAACAATATTACAATATACAGTTTTTGTTGGATCAAAAAAATGAAGCGGCAAATTTTAAAGTAAAAGGTAATTTATTTTAGCAACAGGTAGGGCGTCATGATTATTATTTGCTTCAGTCAAAATATAAATAACTATATTATCCAGGCTGGATTTGAACACGGATGATTATGAGTTGAGAATGCCGAAGCTTTACCATAACGCGCAGGAGTACCACAGCAAATGATTTTATATTCTTGTTGTGGAAGATATCCTTAGTACAATGATTGATATTTTTTCTCAAAACTCGCTGATATGCAGTTGATATGTAAATGTTAGTTTCAGACACTATGAGACGAAAGAAATAACTTGCTCATACATGTTCATCCATACAAATTTTGATAATTGAGTTCTAGATGTTCTAATATTCTGTATGCAAGCTCCTGCCATGCCAGAGAGACAATACTTTTGTGTACGTATTATAAATTCTAAACACAATACATAACTCCATTATGATATGAATACATAAGCGGGTGCTGCTTAATCATAACTAGCACGCTGATGCATGTAATTTATGTTTTTGATCTTTACGCCACAAACTGCAAGGCCATATTTTGGAGATTTAGACTCTCCTTCCCCACATTGAAGAGTAATAATGGTGTCTTTCATTATATGAGTGGGTTATTTGTTTATTAATGTCATAATAATGACCAGTAAGTATTATATTAAATTGTAGTACAGTCAGGCGATACCTTGTATAGCCATGTAGAGAAATTCAGTTTAATATTCTTTTATATACTGGCCGTTTATGTAGGAGTTGTTATTGAAAATTGCCAATTGTGTTAGAATATGAGTATCCCTCACACTATAAAGATGGATTTACATTTTTTGTTATGGAACGATTAGATTACTTTTCAGCATAAATTTACTGAGGAAGTAATCATAGTTTAAACAAATAGTAAACATTGTGAGGATTTACCAACACATCAGGTAGTTAGGTCTCTGAAGCAGCTGCTCGGTAGACACAGTAAATTAGCGAATGGAATTTGTGTTGATGAATACACACTCCACCTTCATTGGTGAATCAACAGCTATCAAAGAGGGCCTTATATAAGATCTTCCAATTAACGACGGATTTCTATAGTCACAGGCTCAATGAACTTCTGTTTGCTATTGAGAACACCAAACCTTTTATTTTATTTAGTTAATTATAAATTGTACGGTAGCCACAGAAGAGGCATGGAACAATATTTTTAGGATATTCCACCATTTACTCGATCCAACGGCTAGGGGAAGAGCGGAAACGCTAGAGACCAATTATGCTAATCTCACAACAAGAAAAAAAAACTCTGTTAGACATTTGGATTCGAATGATATAATGGAAACTCCTACTAAATGGAATGAGGAATGTAAAAGAAAATAAGCCAAATTCTGATAATTTTAAATAAAAACTACTAAGATGACATATTCAAGAAGGAACAATAAACCTATGCCTGATACTAGGAGGTCAATGCTACATTACCGAGTGCTTATTTATATATTTGGAGATTCTATATATTACATTCCATTGTTTCCCTTCATAGAAACATCTCTCATTTTTTTTTTTCATTTGTCAAAATGTCCTACTTCTATAGCAGGATATTAGAAATAGAAATAGAAAAATAATTTTATTCTGGGATCAGGTCCCTTTAGAATAACAGAGATGAACATAATTAAGAAAATATTTATCTGGCCAAAGGTTTATATCTGAGTAAAAACTTATTTACAAAATATCCTGAAAGTAAATAACTAAACAGGTATGTTTGGTAGATAATAAAAAAAAGTGATGCAAAATTAAAATAAAAAAACAGACAAATTTACAATAAAAAGAACTAGGCTTATGGAAAAAAAACCAGTAAATACATGATAGCATCTGGTAACAGAAATAAAAAAAAAAAAAAATGATTTCTGATTTCATTATGAGTCAGGAATATTTACAGAAGTTCATCAATCAATAAAGTTGAAAATATCTATCAATTATTTATTGATTATAAAGCACCTGATTGGGAATTTAGAAGATGTTGGAAAAGTTTAGATTTAAATGAGGTTAAAGAAGACGCATGACGGATATCGGGTGGGAGTGAGTTCCAAAGAGAGATAGAACGGGCGAGAAAGGAACGCTCAAAAGTTTTGGTTCTATGGGAACGGATATAAAGATCGGAAGGGCGAGATCTTGTGCCTTGGGATTGGATAGAGGATTTGAATTGTAGGAGACTATAGATGTAAGATGGATGTTGTGAGTTGATGGTTTGATATAAGTAAGAACCAAGGAAATAGAGCCTACGGATAGAAGGAAAAAGCCACTTTAACTCAACGTAACGGCGGGACACATGAGACCTTCTCGGGGCATTGGAGACATATCGAAGCTAACAGTTCATAATTCGCCCCAACCTCTCCTCGAACCTGTTCGAGAGGCCACCACATGCCACACAACCATAGTCAAAGTGTGGAAAGATAAAAGAAGTGATGAGGAGCTTACGGATGGGTGGTGTTAGAAGATGCCTGGAACGGTGGAATAACTTTAGATAGCTTATTGTTCGACGGGAAATTTGGGCAACGTGGGGTTTCCATGAGAGGGATTGGTCGAAAATGACTCCGAGGTTTCTAACAGAGGAACTGAAGGCAATAGGGTGATCATTTAAGGTTATCGGGGAAGTGAGTTGATCGATTTAAGAAGGATGTTGGAACCAATTAGGATGGCCTGAGTTTTCACAGCATTCAACGACAGTTTATTCAAGTTTGCCCAGGCACTTATCCTATCTAGGTCCCCTTGAATGTTGGCAAATGCTGCTATTATCTCAGACGGAGGAAAGGACAAATAGCTCTGGGAATCGTCGGCGTACAAATGGTGGGAACAGTGAAAGATTGATTTGGGAAGGTCATTAATGTAACAGTTGAAAAGGAGTGGGGATATACTAGAACCCTGTGCCACTCCTGTGTTCAGCGGTAGGAAAGAGGATAGGGGTTGATTAGGGGTGGAGACTGCTTGAATCCTATCCGAGAGGAAAGCTTGGAGCCAGAGTATGGAGCTGTTGGAAAATGAAAGAGATTTTAGTTTAGAGAAGAGGATGGAATGGTTCAGTGAACCGAACGCTTTTGAAAAGTCAAGTAGAAATAGTACTGTCAGTTTTTTTTGTCCATGGCAGTAGACGAACTTATTATTGCTTATCGCGAATAAGTGATTTGTTACTTATAAATTTTGAATTTACTGATTACTTCCTTTTAGGGCAATTCTCTAGTGTATTTCCGGACACTTTTATTTCGCTAATCCATTTCATTGTGTCTTATTTGGATCGAATCCTTTTTTTTTCATAAAGTTTTGCTATTTGTTGTTAGTCTATCTAAATCATAATTCGCGATTCCAAATATCGCTGTGAACACCAGAATAATTTTTAGTCCTAATGTTTGTCAAGACATCAGGTTTATAAAATTATTTTTTCAGTACGCATTTTTAAAATGACTCGGTTTCCTTTCTTCTTTATTTACGTATAACTTTTTTTCTCCTATGTTCTCATTTTCCTTCCTTGGCTAAAGGAGTGTACAAATCTTATATTTTTATTTATATTATGATAAACAATTGCTTTACAATGCTTTTTTTTCTTTATAGATATTAGTTCTGGTCTTTTTGTTTATGAGTATTCATCTAGATCTTTTCACGCGCAGACGCAAATTTAATATGTGTATTTTATTATATCATTCTTAAGCTAAAATAATCTAAATAATCTTTCGTTCCTTTTCTGGATGTTTTCAATATCTCTCTTCATATTCAAAACCAATGTCTCTGATCGATAGAGACTTGCTAACTTTATGACTGTATTGTTATTGTATTAGTTTTAGTACATTTTTATATTACACACATTTTGATATACAAGCATTTTGTCTTAAATATAAGCAGAGTCCATTTTGAGGAATCTAATTTTGTTATCTTATTTTTCTATTCCATTCTCCTGTACTGTTTACCGAGATATTTAATATGTGGTGCTCGTTCAATTTTCCATTGTTTTATCTTCATGAGTTTTATTGATTCATTAGCAAAGTTGGATATTATATATCTATTAATTGAACGGTTATAGTCTATTCGTATAGTGAAGCAAATAAATAGTTTATTAAATTACATATTGGGATCTCACTGAGTATTCCGGGTAATAATGCTCAAGTTAATATCATACCATTTCTTACTTTATAAACTGTTCAAAATGGTGACTCAAAGCGAGTGATGTTCGGTCCTACAGTGCATTTGACAAACCCCGTCAGATATCAGTCAAACTTCTATTGACTACCTATCAGTGGATAAATATTTCATGTTTACACTCGAAAGAGCTAAAGCATTCACTGAACCTAGTCCAGGAATACAACTTAGTCCAATGTTATTCAAATAAAATTGATAATAGAGGTACAGTTTAATTATTGTAGATATTTTTAACCTATTAGAAATAACAAAGACCTACTACCAATTTCGAAGAACTCTACACCAGAAATGATAAAATATAGGTACAGTGAAATCATATTCAACCAATTCCCTAATCACAAATTCATTTTCACCGACGGATCTAAATATGAGAACAGTGCAGGATGTTGTATAGTGACGGAAGCAAGCGCATGCCAATGGCAAATGAACGAGCTAAACTCTATATTTTCGTGTGAAGCATGGGCAATATTAAAAGCATACGAACACATAACAAAAAACGGCTTTGAGAAATCGGTCTCAGTAACTATCAGTGATAAACGCATTGGAACAGCTTTGGACAGGAAACATAACTTTACAAAAAATTCAGAGCATGAATATGGCCTTAAAGGAAAACAATAAAACAGTTTCACTGTTATGGGTCCCTTCGCATGTAGGAATAAGCGGCAACAAACGAGCTGATAAAAAGCAAGGCTAAAGCAGCTGCAAAAAGTGACGTTCCCTTGTTAAGATCCATTTTTTTATCCGAATGGCTGGCAGTGATAAAAAATAAAATTAAAGAAAATTGGGATGAAAAGTGGGAGAGCCTTCCTCAAAACCACCTCCGTCAGATAAAAGAAAAAAACACCGCTTGGATCCCTCCAAACGGCTTAGCGCCAAAAGAGTGCAGCATTATAAGCAGGTTAAGAATTCAGGTCATACTAAGCTGACACATCTCCACCTACTTTTAGGGCAGTACAAACCAACCTGCCAAAGCTGCAACAATGTTCAAATTACAGTCAAGCATCTATTTGAATGCAAGAAATATGAAATAATAAGAAAAAATTGAAACGTGCCAACTTTTCAAAAATGATAACGAGCTGCAGAGGACTCTGATGTACCTGAAGCAAACAGACTTAATCAATGAAATATAATAAGAGCAGTCGTCGCCAATGGCCTCAGAAGTTGAAGCGACGTTAAATAAAATCAAATAAAAAAAAAAATAATAGTAAAATAAAAAAATATTAAAAACATTAATAGCTAAAAAAATTGTTTATTTAGTTTTATTATATATTAAATATCTATCAACAACTGTTAATTATAGTTTTCTGTAATTCAATTTCACATACGTGCATTTAGTTCTGGTCAAAAGTGACCCAATTGTTATAGTAACACCGAAAATTGTACAAGTAAAAATTAGTTCAAAAGCTATAAAATAAGAGAAGGGCATAGAGACTATTGGCAGTTGTAATGTTTCTCGGGCTTGCCACTTATGTTTGGAAGATATTTGGTATTTCTTATTCCGCAGGCTTGGTAATAGGGGTTATTAAAGTTCCACTGCGAGGCAACGTTTCTACATCACGATCTTAAACGTTTTGTAATCTATGAAATACTATTGAATACTTCCAAAATTGAATACTAAAAAAATTGAATAATACTTCCAAAATTGAATACTACCAAATATCTTCCAAACTTATGTTTGGAAGGTATCTGGTATTTCTTATTCCGCAAGCTAAGTAGTAGGGGATGTTAAAGTTGAAAATTAAATACTACTTCCAAAACTGAATACTTTTCCTCTCTATTTGAATACTTTTTGTAAAGCTTGGGTTGTTAAATTTCAAAATTGAAAACTACTTCCAAAATTGAATACTCTGGTTGTTAAAGTTCAAAACTGAATACTACTTCCAAAATTGAATACTCTGGTTGTTAAAGCTCAAAATTGAATACTACCAAATATCTTCCAAACTTTTGTATATTTGGTATTTTTTGTTCCGCAAGCTTGGTAGTAGGGGTTGTTAAAGTTCCTTTGTGACGCAACGTTTCTACATCACGATCTTAAACGTTTTGTAATCTATGAAATTGGAACGATTAGAAAAACAATGACTTCTTTAAAACAAAAATATATATGTATATATATATATATATATATATATATATATATATATATATATATATATATATATATATATATATATACACCATACCTAAATAAAACGAAGTAACAGCTTATTTGATAATGACTCTCATAGCACTCAATGAACCATTTAAGATCATTATTTTCAGCTAGCATAGTTTCCTGTCATATGAGAATGTCAATGTAACATTATTTGTAAAGTAACTGGAAATTATGCCAGATTCTAATTTCAAAATATAAGTACATGTTATGTAAGGTTAAGTATCCTAGGTTATTGCTTTCACTTATTTAATAGGAAGAAATGGTGTGGAACACCGTCGATTAAGAAGAAATAACGCAATGTGATGTTAGGTGACAGGACTTTAGCTACATCTACCACCAAGCTGGCTGGCAATCTGTAAAATAAGTACCCATATTTTAACATCCGTAATTATTAATCAAAAATCAGTATGTCTTAGTAATTTTGTATAAGTAATTTATATTAAATATTATCAACCGTACAGAAAATAAGATAAAAATAATTGGAAAAGAAGGAAAAAGGAAAATATTTATACTTAAATGCAAATACATCGAGGTTGTTAGAAGCTCTTTTCATTAGCGGTTAGGGAGGGTAATTTCCTGTGAGAACCATGTAGCTTTTAATTCTGCCAACGGCCTCCTGTGGAACTGATACCGCCATAAGAAGCCGCTATCTAATTAGCACGGTCGGCTACAAAGGCACTTGAGGCTAATGAAGTTTGTCTCTGTCGGGGCAAAGCAACGACTAGGAACAAACTCCCGGCTGCCGGCGCTAATAGTAGCAAAAAACAAAAACAGGAGGCTCTAAATTGGGTCCACTTTGGAGCTCCTCGAAAGACCCTGAGGGCGAGGTAGATGTTGCTAAGAGAGATGTGGCTAAGAGAGATGTGGCTGCGGTTGTTAATTAGCGATAGCCTCACCACAGGCCCTGCCCCTCCCTCCACAGCCTCAATGGTGGTCGGTTGTCCTCTCTCTTGAGGGACCGCTTAATAAAACAGTAAGGTCATCCCCGTCTCTTTGCTAATTGACAAGCAACCGTTTATTTGGGGTGGGTCTTGAGGCTAAATATAAACGAATGTGTTAGCTTTACCAACAATGTATAAAACAAAAAAGCTTAACTGAATATATCAGTTATTAAACAAAACAGCTATAAAAAATATAAATGACAAAAAAGTTTTAAAAAATAATTAATAAATACCAATTACTTTACTAAAAATACATCATTGAAATATATTTATTCGCGGTTTCCATATACATATTATATAAACTGCGCAAAAATGAATAGGGATACCACCAATTTTGTTGTATTTAATTTGCCTAGCATTTAAATATTATTTTTATTATAAGAATAATTAATAATTATTAGCAATTATACTGCATTAAATATTGTAAAGTATAAAAATTTCCATAACAATATAAATTCTAGGTAAAGTATATACTACAAAATTAGCAATTTCCCTATTAATTACAATTAAAATACTGCCCCCGCGTTGTGTCACTGATATTCCTATGACCGATCCTCACGAGTTGTCTCAAGTAGGCTGATATACTGAGTTCGGGCCTGATATCATCGGAATTTATTATTTTGGTTTGAAATATCATAGAGAATTTATTGAACTAGGATTTATTTACAAGTCCTATATATATATATATATATATATATATATATATATATATATATATATATATATATATATATATATATATGTGTGTGTGTGTGTGTGTGTGTGTGTGTGTATTTATATCCTAAGTGTAATAGTACATTTTTAACAAAATCGTTTGTAAATATTCATAAATGCTACACTGACATACACTTAACATCTCAATCTCTTATCAATTCTTTGAAATATTCACCTCTGTTGTGCAAAAACTATCCGGTCGTGTAATTAGCTTAAACAGAAGCTTCGATCGAACTGAGAAATAGGCTACACCTATACTACGCCCTTGCCCATAAATACTCGACTCATATGTTTTTTATATATTTTCCAAACGACTAAATTGAAACTTTCTTAACTAGATCATCACGTTGGTCATATTCTTGAGGTATATACATGATCACAAACAGTAGACATAAATTTTAATGTGGTCGAGAGAAAACTTAACAAACCTTTCTGGTTTTCCATCAATATTTGAACGATAGTTCATTATATAGCTGAGTTAAAGAAATCATAAAGACAATTAACCCTTAGTCATTCATTACCCACTTTGTTCTCTTCTCATAAGAAAATAAATGACATGATAAAATAAATTAAATGGCAGGAGACAAAGAAATACCCCAAAATGAGCTCTGTAGAGGATTATTCCCCCTAAGCTGATTATATATGTTAATAATAGAATCCACTTCTTTATAAAGCTCTCTAATTACATTATATATTTCACCGCTAATCTCAAACTCTCTTGGCTTTTATCGAGTTAACTAGGCGACTTTAAGTAACTTAAACGTGAAGCACAAATCTGGCTTTCATTTCTTAAAATTGACATGTAGGTAATCTTTTATCGTGAAGGTGTTATTCTTAATTGCAGTTATTCTTAATTGCACAACAAATAATGAGAATAACTGTTTGTTTTGGAAAATTAAGTCAGAGCCTCTACCATCCATGTAGGATCTTGGGTTGAGTACTTTGTAGAGACAGTATTATTTCTAGAATACGGTTGTGCAATGAGGTGATTTACCAGGGATCAAGGTCTACTGCCAGGCTTTTCCTCCAATTAAGGGTACCCACTTTATAGAGGCTGGTTGAGTTCTAGAAGGGTCTCTAGATATCACAAAATGTATCGCCGGCTGATAACAGATTAAATAAAATATATGTCAAAGTCGGGATTTAACCTTTGGCACCTCAACTCACCAAGCGCTCTTGAGACAACCCGTTCTCCAATTACATATATTAGTGTATATAAATGTTTTATTCGGAAGCAGATTTATTAGTCATTGTTTCTTAATTTATTTAGCCCAACAAATAAAGCCAAGGAATCTGAAAAAATGAACAATCTCACTCCCCTTGGATTAATTTTTTTTTTAATTTAACTTTTATTATAAATTTATACCCATTTTTTCATGTTGTTGTTTCTGGTTTCTTTAAAAATTCAAAAAATTACATTAATATTTAATAAAATATAATTAGTTTAGTATTTGTTGTCAGATGAATCATTCATGTTATTCGGTTTATTAGAGAAAATGCTAATGATGCAGTCCTGATTCAGGCTGAAATAGTTAAACGAGCTTAAAGTAAACTGTTTTTTATCAATGGAAAGAATATCACAGATGCCCTAGGGAAAGGTGATCAAATTAAATTATAATTTAAAGTGATTACTCATTTTTTACCTATTCTTATTGTTATACTAACTTTTGGCAATTACGCTAGTAGGTGTTTTTCTGGACCAAAGATTAAATATAGACCAACAACAAACACATTGGTCCCGTCACTTAATCCTTATTTATTGGGATATTTTCGATTCTGTGAGTGGAATATCTTTCAACTTTTAATAGCAATCTTTTGGTTACATTAAATAACTACATGAGTTTAACCAACTGACCAAATCTAATCCAAGAGAGAGAGAGAGAGAGAGAGAGAGAGAGAGAGAGAGAGAGAGAGAGAGAGAGAGAGAGGAGATAGAGATAAAGGGTTAATAAGAGGAAGAGAGGAATATGTAAATCAGCTGTCTGGAATATTCAATTATGTTATATATGGTAGCCAAAATACAAAATTGGGCTAAGCAATGGTTCTCATCGTCAAACTAAAATTTTAAGTAATAAGATAATCGCCATTCGTTTGATTACCAAACAATATCGTTAAAATATTATACTTTTTTAATTTCATATGAAATAATATATGATCTAAATGTTTCTTACTTAATACAAGTTTAAATCGCATTTGCTCTTTTATGATGTTTAGGTGCAAACCTTGTAATGAAAATCTGTATTTTACTGGTATTCTGCACTAACCCAATTTGTATCCATCATTAGATCTTTTCATATTGTGAAAAATTAATTAATTAACTGATAATTTTGTATCTAAATTAATTTCTGGAATACGGTAGAGTATAATTACGAGTACTTTTGAATTCCATCCCGATTGAAAAGTTAATTTCACTGTCTACTTCTTTTTATTTGTAACTGAGTTTTATTAGCTAAATATATTAATTTATTAATGTACATAGTAATGTACGTTTGGCTTCAAAATTGGTTACATCCATTTCAAAAGTTTCTCTGGACTGATCAAAAAGATTAAATTAAATAAAAATAATTAATTTAACAAATTGTTTTTATTATATTTCTTTATTTGGTTAACAATGCACTTCAAACAATACTTTCTGACAATTTTATTGGATTTGATCTTCTTTTATTCTAATCTCATTTAATATAAGAAATATGTTGGCTATATTTTATATCTGGTTTGGTTATGGTTGATAAAAAATTGTAAATAAATGAAATAGGCATTTTTAAAAACAGATCACGTTAATCAATATTATTAAACCACGTTAATCAATATTATTAAACAATATAATATGTATATAAATATTTTTTTGATTTTCCAAACATTCGAAAATGTAAATTGAATGAAATTGATGTAACCAATTTTGATAAGAAATGGAATCTTTTGGTATTGATTTTGAAGAACCTAGACGGTTTTGAATGAAACCCATCAAAATACATAATTTCTTGCATTTAAAGATTTTTGGATGAAAAGGATGTACCTGACTTTGAAACCAAACACCTCATATGATTTATATGATTATTAAATAGAATTAAAATAAATATTTTTTGGGGTTAGAGTGAACCGGAAAGCAATCTGTAAATGAATTCATCCTTACTCAGTGACGAACATAAGCTATCCATGTATTGATAAATCACTATGGTATACATGAAGCAGTAGAATTTTTCTCATTTTTTAAACATTTTATTATTGAAATAAATTAATCTATACTTATATGGAATCTTGAACTACATAACTAAATAAATTATTGTCAAAAACAGTGAAATTCCTTCTGAGATGCTGTTTGAGAGTTAGTGAACCGGAACGTAGGTTGATAGCACCCGAGTTCCGTCGAATTCCTCAAGAACAGAAGTTTATAGAGAGACCTTCAGATGTTTGAGTCCACTCAATTGAGAAATTCGCTGAAGGGCGATATAAATAAGGAATATTTATATGAAGGAATTGTAAAGTTGTTAAAGACAATTTTAGTAAAAATTATACAGATATTATAAAATGATATAAAAATGGACAAAATAATGTGACCGGTAAGGATATTGAGGTTGAATAAATAGGTATATGTCTCCATTAGACGTTATTACAGAGCACACCTGTTTGAATATAGCTATTAAAGATGAATCGTGTTTAAATTAATTAGTAACTTCGAATTGTGAACTAAGAACTTGGGTAAAATCGTTTTAAATTATGAAACCACATTCAAAAAACAGTTTTGGTTCACCTTCAAACTCAATTATCAAAGTCATTTTTAATGTTTTTATAAGTTTTACTAAATGGCATTCGTATATAAAACATATTCTTTTTAAACTTATATTTTCAATATTAAGGCAAATTTATGTAGTATATTCAGGAATATCTTCTTACCTGAAGACATAAATCACTTTTTTCCTTAGGTTCAAACACTCAATAAATAACCTCGGTTTGACCCACATATGTTACAGTAGAGTGCACCCATTTATCTTTTTTAGCTTGTACCAGCGTTATCTATAGCTATAAACTAACCATCAACGCACGGTTTCTATTATTTATGGAGCGGTCTATAAACGGTTACAGCGACGGAAGAACCGAGCTGTCTTTAAAATATTGCTGTGGTACGGATGAAAAGTTTATGATGTTGCTCTGAATAATCTTTGTATGAAAAATATTTTAAAGTAACACCTGCAATCTTAAAAAGAATAAATGTTGTATAGTATCTGTAATAGAAATAGAACAACTGTAACAATAAAATGGCTTAGGGGACCGAAGGCTCGATGCCGATATCACCAATCTCTGCTTACTACTTCCGTCCACGGACCACTACCCAAACCAGAATCACTCTTCTCACCTAAACCTCGGTCTACCCCTCAGGAGCTTCCCAGTCGTTGTATAATCTCTTAAATTTTCCAGTCGTCTCATTCTTTTTTGGACCGAGTATTTTGCACAACACCTTCTTATTTGTTCATCCATCTCAATAAATCGTTGTTGTTATAAGTATAACTCGTAACTTATATGTAACTTATAACTAAACTTACAAATTATTTTAATTGCATTTAAAATAATATGTAAGAATTTCTGAAAGGGATATAGACTGGAAAAAAGAAAGAGGATGATGGTCTTAGTATTATAAATCAATATAATGTATTGTAATGTAAGGAAGAAATAGTTGGGGGTGCAGTCAATAAAAACACCTTCATAAGTGTATACTTATTTATTGTGTGCCGACGTTTCGGCCTACAATGTAGGCCATCTTCAGGGCAAATATACTAAGCGGCGGCGAGGACGATCAACTGCCAATTGGAATACGTTAGAACTGTGTAATATAATAAATATATTGTATTGTAAATCATTTGTTCGTAATATTTGTTTATATTTTTCTTATGATCTATCGGTATTCAATTTAAGTATTATAATTTCATGCGAATGAATGAAATTGATCACTTATCGTACGTTATTTTTTCTAGATGAAGAAAACTGATTCACTAAATCAATGAAAAAAAAATGTTCAGCAATATTACTATGTTAAAAAGTGATGATTAATAAAGCTCCTGATATTAAGAATTGAATTAGAAGAAAATAAAAAGTATTATAGTGAATCATTCATCATTTATCAATAGTCGGAAGTTTGTTTAATTAATTTTAGCTTGTGAAGTTATTCAATGTTTTACGTATATTGTTACGGGCTACTGGGTTTAAAATGTATTAAACTACTCTTAAATTCGAGTTACTAATATTTATTAACAGAGTGGCAAAAAGAATACAATGAAATTACTAACAATTAAATTATTAAACTAATATAAATTTACAATAACGGTATTCTAAAGATTATAACCTAGGCCTAACTCCTATTTTGTTACTAAAATAATATAAAAATTACTAATACTAAATAGCTTAACTATTTACAGAAATTTGTCCAAATACAATAAAATTACACTACAGCTTACAACTACTAATTAACACTTACAGTTCACTAATTAAAGTCCACCGATCCTAAGACTCTCCAAATATACTTAAATTAAATAAAAGTGACACACAGTAATAAACGGAAACAGTATACACCTGCGGACTGTCACAGTTCACTAACACACTTGTTACTGACTCACTTATTACTTACTAGTTCATCACACTGACTGGCTTGCTACTGACTGCCTAGTTCCCAGCGAGCGGTATATTCAGGCAGGGTCGAACGTCCTAGACACGCGGGAGTGGGGGAGACCGTTCTCGGATATTCCAGATCTTTCTAATCCGTTTTAATCTCTCCAGCCGACGGACTTATGACGCTAATCCCTTCAGCGCGTCTTTCCTTCTCTGACCGTAACAATATATTCAGTGGTTTTTTAAATTAATTTACCACGCGTGAACAAATTGGATTTTTTTTTGGAAATAGGTTTGTTCTTATAATGTTCTTAGTGCTTTTCAATTTTTTCTAAGGCATTTTATAAAGGTCATATATGAAATATGTTTTCATTAATTGTCAACTTCGAACTGTGGACAAAGAACTAGGACTACGTCGTTGTATGAAATAATGTTCAATGCAGTTTTGGAGAATTTATATTTTCTTCGTTTAAAAGGTGTAATTTTAAGTGAAAATATTTTTACAGAAGATTCTTATAAAACCAATCTAGCACTAATCAGTATTAACGTAACTATCTGAAAAAAATACAATATTATAATTACACTGATTGGTATTATGGTTATACCAAACAGTATCTTATTCTTCATTAAAAGTTTTTTTTTTCTATCTTTCCCAAATTAAAATATGCACAGCCGTTGCTAATGAGCCTGCCTGCTTACCTTGATCTTGGTAATTTATAGTCAATATACCTTAAATACCCAAAACATGCCTTATATTTCTACTTCTCTTGAGGTAGATTTGAATGGTCTTTAGAGGACCCTGCACTTACTAATTGGGCTGGTGCCAAATCGTTTGATTAAAACTAAGGGAATAAGAATTTAACTTATCTTACTTAATCTTCTTTTATGGCCAAATTCCATTTCTGTTTTTGACTCACCTATTTAGTTTTTGTTTGAAATGAGTATAAGAATTCGTAATATTCGTGTAAACGTACTTTCAATTTTTTTTTTAAGTATATGCTTACTAAATTAGGAGACAATCGTCTCAGTGCTTTCCTTACAGTAATGAATTCTTAATGCTCCAAGTATTTATGAGTTATTAGTTCCTAGAAGGAAGGTGTACTACTAAATAAGCACTTCAGAATTTTTTAATTTATTAAAAACATATTCTACATCATTTAGATCTAAAAAAGTGATGAGAGGCGACTTGTGCATTTAATTTCAGTAGAAGACACTATATGTTGGTTAAATTATCTTAAATGAAAAATTTAAGCTTAAAAACTATATTTTTAATTAAATGTAATGTTTATTATTCATAAATAGAAGAAACCGAAATGTTTGAGCTTCCTATATGTTAATTTTTTTTAAGACAAGTTTACTAATTTCTTAAAGCAATAATAAGTTACTGCAATAATATCTAATAGAAAATGTTTTTAATTGATTTAAATACCAGACCTTTAATTTGAATTTCGCTTTTTATATTCTACAGCTAAACCGAAACAAACGCTATTTCTGAATATTAAAAAGGGATTTGACAGTGTCCTCGACCGAAGGTTTATTTTTTAATTCAAAGGAAATTTATATACCTTCTCTTTCATACGTTATGTAATCCCATCCATTGAACTAATTAATTGGGCTAGCTATGTGCTCTTCTTCCTGCTCATTCAACAACCAATTAAAAATGAAAGCAACAAATAAAAGCCATGGCTGTCGTTTCTGAAGATAAAAAAAAAATGTCCTTCCACTCTTCATATGATTAGCTGATATTTTTTAAAATTTTAAAAATCTAATTATTTATTCCATCAAAAATTAAACTGAATTTAATATGATTAACCACGGATTATCGCAAATATGATAATTTCATTCTGTTTTCTGTAATTGGTTGTCTACATCTCAAACTTATAAGGCTGAAAAAAAATCGTAGCAGTGCTAATTTATTTTGATTGTTTATAGGCACATTTAGGCTCTAAGCCTATATGTTTTTAGAAATTTGATAAAAACATCAACAAAGTGTCATTTTCAGTCGCAACTTCTCGTGGGACAACCAGATCTTTCTTGTTTCAAATATCTCGGTTATGTAACTCTAAAGGCATTCGAGATTAAACAAAGGCGCTACAGTCACGGACCAATTGCTTTATGTTGAAAAAAAATTCACTAAATAAGAAAAAAACACTAAACTGAACAGTAGATGAAATAGATATCTCAACTTAATTATTTCTTCAGATATTAACTTGTTGGTTTCATTTAACTTCAGTTTATATTTCTAAGGCTTATCGTACGATCTCTAAGCTTTTACTGTCCAGGTATAATTATGATAAGGAACATTGACGAGTATCTGACACTATACGGGCTTGGGGCTATCGTTTCACGTTCCCTCTGAAGGACAACGTAGCTAAGGAATTTTGACTCCATTTTAAAAATCGTGAGACCACCTTCCGGGATAAGAACATGTGAAGTAAGTTAGTTTGCTTACCTCTACACCACTGGTAACCCAAGATGTTAACTTACACGCGGGTTAAATTCTAAATGTTTAAACCAAAAAAAAAAAATGGAAGTCAATTATTGAGTTGATATAAAATAGCTGCATACAATGGCTTAATACATATCGTTGTAATTTTAAGTATCCTAAATTTGAATGCAGTTGTTTTTTCTAACAAGGTATACTTTCCGAAAATTGGCTTCCATTGCTTCTTACTTGTGTATTTAATGTTAAACATCCAACAAGGGCTGAAAGGAGGGAATCTAGCAAGAAGGGAAATGTAGCAGAGGTTACAAATCTATTCAACATTGAGTAAGGGAGAGTCAAGATTTATATTATGTCTCCGCCACGAAAAGCACGCTCTGAGGAAAGACGTGTGGTGCGGTATCTCATTTGTCCGATACAACCTTGAATAAACTCCACTATTTCATAGTAACATTTTTTCATCATTCGATATTTACAGATCAAACATAGAATAAGATGACTGCTGAATAATTTTATAATATATTGTTTATTATCTGCATTGAGATATCTCAGTGTGTATGGTAGCGCAGCATAGAGCACTGAATTAATAGTCTGAAGGTTCAAAAGCTACTGTGAAAGATAAATAATGTAATTTTTTAACATTAGGTTGATCCTACGGGATCTCCTGGGGCTCACCTAGGCTAATAACGTGGAGGAGAAATCTGAGGTTTGAGTGTGGTCCCGGACAAAACAACTTCCCTTCCTGCATAACCTTCGTCCAAAAAAAAAATAGTTTCTTTCTTGTACTGCAACCAAGAGGCTCTTCATGTGATGTAGTGGCACAGTATTTTTTTTCAGTATCCGCGTTAATCGACTTTTTGATTGGTGATAAATACGAATAATTTTCCAGTTTTTTTTTTAGAAAATCTTTCATTAATTTGGGCTATTTCGAACTATATTTATTTACTTTTTTTTTAATTTTCGGATAATTAATTATAAAGAAAAATATGTATTACTCAGAGTAAAGTATTATAGACATTTTACAAAAGCTATAATATGAGTTGTTTTTTTTAATGTGGTATAGTATTAGTCAATTGAGGTATAAAAAATATTCTTTTAAATAATATTAAAGATTATTGTTTCATAATAAAAATAAGAGGTGTATATTTTTAAGACAACATTCTTACATGCAAAAGTAATAAGTGTTAAACCAAAAAGTTCGCCCATATTTTTAAATCAATTCCGATGCCATTCCATAAATATCTCAGTTCATGAAAAACTGGACTTTCAAAAGTAACTGTTCATGTATATTCATACATATGAAATTAATAAAACAGTCTAAATTGAAATAGTACAAGAAAATATATTTACTGGAAGGCCACGTTTTTTTAATTTTAACTCTTTGTCTATTAATTGAGTGATATTTTTAACTGTCTCAAAAGATCGAGCTTCCTTTGAAGTGTTGTACCAGCATAGTGATCAAACACTCACATAGATTGAAACGGCCCTTTAAAAAAAAATAAATAAAACCTTTGAAAAGCACTCAGCTCACATTTTTGTAAACTGAAGATATTCAATTATTCATATGACCTTTTGTCCCAGGGACTTTGACATCAGAGGACACTTTAATTAAATAGGAGCCAAGAGGAGAGAGAGAGAGCGGGCAGGCAGTGGCCACTTCCTACCGGTGACATGATGGTCGGCTCGGTTTCGCCACTTTTTATTTATTCCTCCAAACTCACAATTATCTGTATATCAACCTCATCAATGTTGAGGATCCATTATCAGGGTTAGGGGTGAAACATCGGGTTCTCTTGTATATTTTGATGAGACTGTACAGGTTCTTCGACACCTACCTGTTTCTCTGTTCATTTTATATGTAAATATTTTGGAAAACTAAGTTGATCATTACTGTATTCTTACTTTATTTTTTTTTTTTTACTTTAATGGCACCATCATCCTTCCTTTATTTAATCCAATCAATATCTCTTCTACTAAGTTTTCCTAATTCAGTGAGTTACCGGACGACCGATGGCCTGAAGTAAATTGTTTATAAATGTATATTAATGGCTATCGGGAAGTTTCATCATTGCTCCCCCCCGTAATCAGGATTGTAAACTTCCATGACTTTCCCTCTTATTTGATTTGTATATATGCCAGCTCTAAAAGATAAAGACATAAAAAAAGAGAGTAGAGAGGTACAAAAGATGGTATGACCAGGCTGTATTATGTAAAGAGAGAATAGTAACTAAGTTATAATGTAAAGCAAAAGTTAATAAGACCACCGAGTTAGTTCTTATCTGAAAGGCATTTTATGTAAAACTTAATTTACAATGAATTTTTCCTGAAAGTTACTTTATTCCACTTGATAATATTTCGGTTAAACATAATGAAACAGATTTATAGATTCATAAGTTTCCTTGCCAATATCAAAATAAGGCAGAGGATCTCAGATTTTCCTCTTAACATTTATCTAAAAGATATAAATGCTTATTTGTTACTGTTATATTTCCTACATGTGTTTCGTTGTTTATTGTTTGTTAACACTGCCAAAGCATTTTATACACTTAAAAAAGACTTAGAAAGTTTCTGATATCGATAACGAAAATTTAACAGTAAAACAATATTCACCAAACGTGAGAAATAGTGAAGAAACCACCTATATTTTCAAATTTTTCATTAACATTGTCAATATTAGGCTTGGAAGGAGTTCAATTGATTCAATATCAATATCATATAATATTTGACACCGCCATTTATTCCAAGGAAAAAGGTAATTTTAAAACTGTTTTAATTTACACCTAGCGCTTGAAAAGTGGCACGTTTCTTTTTTTCTCACAGCGTGTCAAAGAAAGAAATAGGAATTTAAAAAAAAGTATAGCTTTTAGCTCTTAGAATTGTTCACATCCATAACAATCCGTGTAAAAGTTTCAGTTTGTGTTTTTGTTTGTGTTTGTGTTCAGAATATTAGATAATCAGGTAATTTCAACTTTTAAGCTAATAGTTTATCATTTACTTCATGATATAAGATTGCTTTGATGCATCAACCACCACACTTGCAAACAAGACGTTTCTTTCATGTTTGGAATTGGTTATTTACTTTAAAATATATATAAATAAAGTTTCTTCGATTATTATTACATAAGAAAATAAAAGAACTGCTAGAAGTAGGGAATGAGATATTGGAGGATAATCCCTCGAGAGAGAGTCACAAACTATAGCCGGAATGGAGACAGGTTTTCTATATCCGACCTATATGGACCCTTCTCCTCTAGGCGAAGATTTTTTGAACTCTTCTGGGAAAGTGCTTTTCGATGTTGGATCCTCCAGTACACTTCCTCTTCCTCATCCTGTTAGGGTCCGATCCGGGAAAGTAAATAATCAATATGGCTCAGTTAATCCCAGTTTTCTTGTGGAAGGATGACAATTTCTACAGTTGCTAAGTATCGAACTATAAACTCTCTTCCTTGTATAAAATAGAATGATTGGTCCTCTGTGACAATTATTAGATGCACCTGCCCAATATATGATCTTAATACTGTTTGGAAAGATTTACTTTCATGTCCCCCAGTTAATGTAGTTAGTACTATGTGTTTTTCCCAAATGTAAAGAACTCATGTACAACCTTTATTAATATAAAAAAATCTGTACATGTCACTACACTCCACAAAGGGTTTTCAAGTTTAATACGTATGAGAGACAGTTGCGTTTTTAAGTCTTATTATGTCTTATTAATATAAAAAGTTGAGATCCCGTTCAATCGCCACGTTTTCCCCACAACTAAATTCCTTGTCTTGCCTATAATGTTATAGGTCTGTGAAACTTGGAAATAGGGGTAGAAAAAAAACTAGTGATTCCAGAGATGGGCTTGGTAGGACATCCAAAGATGTAATACAAAAGGGTATCGATAGATATAGATATATATAGAAATACCATCCTTGAAAATATCACCACCAAGCGAGTCGAAAGAAGGTAGAAGACAGACTAAAAAAAAAAAAAAAAAAGCCTTTATTTACAGTTTTACATATACAAGTAGCAATAAGTGTACATACATGTTCCGGACTTCCTTTACATGTTTAAACAACAGTGAATTTAATTAATTTAAGTTGTCTTTTATAAGTAAATTTTACAATAGCAGGAAAAATGTAGAAAAAACCCGCTTAAAAAAAAAAAAAAATAATAATAAATAAAATAAATAAAAAGAAAAGAAAAATTAACCATAATAGTAATTGTAATTTAAAATACATAAAAATAATACTAAGTAAAGTAAGTAAATATAATAATAATAATAATTAAATAGAAAATAAATACACAATTAAAAATAAATACAGATAACTAGATTATGTTACCTACGAATAGTGATTTGTTAAGTGAGAAGTATATGTTTTGTTCTTTTGTGCGTGTACCGTCGTAGTGAATGTTTATCATAGTTACCGATTTCTCGGATTAATGGGTTTTCGGAAGCTGGAGTTTTTTCGAAGTATGCTTTTGTTTGGGCTGAAACATATTGTTTTATCGTGGGAAGTTCAAGATCTCTGAGCATAGTCGATATTTTCGTGTAGCGGGGATAATTATAAATAATCCTCATGCATAGGTTTTGTAACCTTTCCAACTTTCTATAGTTTGTAGCGCAGGTTGAACTCCAGACAGGTGAGGCGTAGGTCAGCATTGAGCGGATTACTGTTTTATAAAGGATTAGCTTGTTTTTGGGGCATAGTCTGGATTTTTTATTAAAATAGGGAAACATTTTGTAGATGATTTTTTTCGCTTTTTCTGTTTTCCTGTTGATGTGCTCAGTGAATGTTAAGGACCTATCTAGAATTAAACCGAGGTATGTTACGGATTTAGACCAGTGGATGTGCTCGGAATTCAAGATTATGTGCTGATCTATGTTGGGTCTGCGTTTTGTGAAGATTATGGCGGCCGATTTTGTTGGATTGATTTTTAGTTTCCACTTTTGACAGAATTTATGGATTTTATTAAAAGCTTGTTGTAATCGGTTTACTATTGTATCGATTCGGTATGATGCTGTGTACAAAGCGGTGTCATCTGCGTAAAGTGATGTGGTTACTTTTGGGTGTTTTGGGAGATTTGATATGAACAGATTGAACAGGATTGGGGATAGGCAGGAGCCTTGAGGAAGTCCAGCTGGTAGGGGAAGTGTTTTGGAGCTAGCAGTGTTTATTTGAACATAGAATTGTCTATTGGAGAGGAAGGAATATATGACATGTATTAGGTATGGAGGAAAATTGTACAAAATTAATTTATATATAAGACCGTAATGCCATACTGTATCGAAAGCTTTTTCCAAATCTAACATAAGCATGCCTGTATGTTTTTATTATTGAATTCCATTGTTATGAAGTCGGTAAGACGAGCTAGTTGGTCTACAGTGGAGTGGTGTTCTCTAAAACCGAATTGTTCATCTTTGATCAGTTTGTTCTCATTTACATGCTTAACAATTCTTTTTAAAAGCAAGCGTTCCAGGATTTTGGATAAAATGTTTAGGAGGCTAAATGGTCTGTAACTTGTAAAACTGTTAGGATTTTTATTTGGTTTAGGGATAGCGATTGTTTTGGAAATTTTCCAAGCGGAGGGAAAGTAATTGAGCCTTAATATTGAGTTAAACGTTTTCGTTATAAGGCAGATGGTTTTCCTGCTCAGGTTTTTCATAACCTGTACAGGGATGCCATCGTCCCCTGAGGCTTTCTTTGTTTTTAATTTTTTTATAATCTTTCCGGTTTCTTTGGGTGAAATGGCGGGAAAATTAATTTCGTATGGCGTTTTTAAGTAGTTCCGAACAGATTTGTTTATTTTTTTATTGTGATGATTAGAGCCAAAATTCGAAGTGGTAGAGTTCGTGAATTGGAAATTACGGGCTAATAAATCGGCTTTGTCTTTGTCCGTGTAGACATAACTATTGTTCTGTTTCAGTGGGGGAATTTTAGTAGAATTTTTGGTTAGAATTTTATGTATTTTCCACATTTTATTTTCACCGGGTTTACATGACTTTAAAGTTGTTTCCCAATTATCATTTCTCCATTGATTGATACGGAATCTAACGAAATTATATAATTTCGTTGTTGAAATTATAAAAAATTTTCTTTATATGCGTGCTTTTGTTACGTTGGTATTTTTTCCTAAGTCTATTTTTAATTTGTATGAGCGCTAGTAGAGAAGGATGTAAATTATAGTTAAGGTAAGACTGTGAGGAATGTTGAGGGATAGTTTCTGTCATGGCTTGTTTAATTAGTAGATTTAAATTATTTATATTTCGGTCAATCTCGTGAGAGTTATTAATTATTGGGTTGTGGTTTATTTTAGAATCTATTATTTTCCGAAATTTTTGCCAGTCAGCCTGTTTGAATGCAAATTTACTTCTTTTCGGGCTATTAGATAAAGATGACCCTAAACAGAAAATCACGGGGTTGTGATCCGAGTTAAGACATGATAATGCGATGAGTGGGGCTACGTTATGTATATTTTTGGTGAGAGCTAGGTCTATTATGCTTGGTTTGTAATCGCGTTGCGTGGGAATGTGGGTTGGTTCGTAAGGGCTGTGCAATTCTATTTGGTTGTTTACTATATAGTTTAATAAGAGTTTACCATTTTTGTTTCTGCTATGGCAGTTCCACTGTACGCTTTTGGCGTTCAGATCACCGTATATTAATACATTTTTATTTAACCTAAACAATTTAGCAATATCATTAATAATTAATTTGTTTGGAGGTATATAGACTGATATGATTGTAGTAAGTTTATTATTTATTGTTGTATTAATGGCTACTGCTTCGGTAAATTCTAATTTTGGCACTTGCATGAAGTGGTGTTGAATATCGGAACGCACTAACAGCATGACGCCCCCTCCCGCCCTGTTACGATCTTTGCGATAAATGTCATATCCCGGAACTGAAAATCTATCCTGCTGAGCCAGCTGGGTTTCACTTACTGAAACAAAGTGAGGTTTATTTTGTTCTAGAAATATTTTAAATTCCACATCGTTACCACGAATAGTTTGTGCGTTCCACATCATTAATTTAATTTTTTCTTTATTAATTGCCATATTATTCTTGGTTTTCAATTGGTTTTAAAAATAAATAATCGAGATAAAACAGCAGTGAAGAAACTAGTATAAGAGTTTGTTTACTATGTATATTGATAAAGAGCGGAGACTGTAAGCAGTTTGTTTTGAATGAGATGTAAGCTAGTGTGGCCTTGGCCTTCGTGATGAAAGCAACGAGAAAAAGTCTACTGATAAAGTATTTATTGTGAAGTTCGTGATTGTGCGTGATTGGCGAAATGTTGTTGTTGTGCCAATTGTGAGTAGCATTAGAGAAGTCCAAGTACGTACGTAATTCTACTTCGCTACAGTTTATGAAATGTAAATACATGTAATTATTACATATATTTATATCATTTATCATGGTTATTAGTCTATTAAAGAGAGTAATCCCTCTATTAGAATAAATACTTTGGACATACCGTCATCTGCATTTTTCAGTTGTACTAAAGTGCTTTTAAATTTAGTAATTATCTTACCTATGTTAAAAGAGCTAAAAAAGTTTTTTATATCTTTGAAGCAGTCTGTAAATGAAGGTTCACTATTATTCTGATTTTGATTTCCTGAGAAGGTGTTTTGAGGCCATTGTGATTTCGGTGTTGGTAGTGAGGGAAATTCCTGTTCGGTTGTTTTGAAATTTTTTCGAGGAGCTGCCTTTAGAATAGGTTTCTTTTTCTGTAATTCTAAATTTCTTCTATACTTGATGCATTGTGGTGAATTGGAGAAGTGTGCTTCGGAGCAATTACAGCATTTCGGGGTGAATCCGTCGATTAAAGAATTTGGACAGTTTTTGGATAGGTGTTCTTCGTTCGTTTTAAGCATTTAGGTTTTTTGAAGCAATTTCGTGCTACGTGATTAAATTCTTGACAGATGAAACATTGTGTTATTTCTTTGTTTGATCTGTATTTTTCCCATTTTATAACTATGTTACAGCAGTAATTTATTTTATTTATTTTGTTCAATTGTTCTTTATTTTCCAGAATGACTACTGCTAGTGGTAATTTTATGGGCCTATTTTCAGATTTTTTTTCCATAGGATATATTTTGAAGATTTCCAAAAGTTGATTCCGTAGATCGGCTGTAATCTCTTCTGCTGTGGTTTCTGGTGGCATTCCTTTTATAATAACTTTAGGCTTAACTTCATTTTTAGGAGTATAGGAATGAAATCCGAGGTTTTTTCTTTCAATATATTTTTTATTGTTGTGAAGTCTTCGCTGTTGTATACATAGAATGATGTTTTATTACCAGAACATTTCATATGTACTTCACTGATTTTTGATTTTATTTTATTTATGCTTTCTTTGATGCTATTGTAAGTGCCACTGACTATTATAGGTGGAAATTGATTGTTCTTAATGCTCCTAATGTTGGTGGCTGGTACGTCGGTGATCATTTCTTCTTCATCTAAATCTGAAAAAATGTCGTAACTGTTTGTAACGTCTATATTGTATTTAATGCGGTCACTCCTTTTTCTTTTTGGATTGTTAACACCTGATGGACCTGGTGTGGCCGCATCCATATCGGTTTCTGCCCCCCCCTAGGGGCATTGTTTAGGATTTCTTAGTCCACTTATGAATAGTGAGTAATCACTTGTTGAGGTTAAAAAATAAAATATAATAACGGAAAACAAATATACAAGTCTAAATAATGAAAAACTGTGAAAGAAACTTTTAGTTGATTAAGACACTCCCGTACACTAAGGCTGCTACTGAGAGACTGAAAGACAGACTTATTCCAATGATAGCCCTGTGATTGTGTCCTAAAATAAGAAGAAAATACCAACCATGAATTTCCTGGAATAAATATGTCCAAAAAGACAGAGCAGAATGCCTGTCACAATGGAGAACTTGTTCCAGGTGGGAAAGCATCGACAGGAAATTATCGTTAAATTCGGAAAAACCCTCAATAAAAAAAATTGCAAATTATATTTTTATAAATATCATGTATCAGAATTAGATTCCTTGCGAACCTGAGCCGTACTCGGGCAATAACAATGAAAGAAAATACCGTGTCTTAAAAAGATGCTCTTTTATTGGCTTACCTTGACAAGGCTCCCAGGAAATGTGTTCTGAATCGGAAGAAATTCAATGAATTCCCCCTTGGCAATATTGGCTGGGTATATATCAAATACTAACCTCACTTGGAGGCTTCCTCAGGCCGTTTGTGGCAAAACTTTATTATTTATTGCTCCCTGTAACGTTTATCTGAAAGAAGTTACAATTAAACAAATGTCAATGTCTCTGAGGTTCCGGCGAAATTATATTGAGAATAATTTATGTTCTGAGATAAGATATGAATTAGTCCTATTTGAAACTGTATGAATTGGCTATTTAGTATTCAAAAGAGTTTCGAAGTTGGAATTAACTTTCTATAAATTTAGTCAGACTGAGGTACAGAGGTGGAAATAAATATAAATTATGAATATCTAAAACCAGTGTATATTAATAACATAATAAAATATATCTTACAAAATATAATTTTTTTTAATGATAAAAATATTTGGGAAATCATACAAACGCCATTTGGCACATATTGTATTTTCGATCTTCATTTGGTAAACCTCTCCTAAGAGATTTTCGTGAATGCGTGTATGGAGAATCCTCCCATTGAAGGCACTCCTAGCGTGGTTCATCTCACTGTAGCAGATCCCTGCTCCGGAGACGTTTCAGTCTTCTTGTCGAATTCTGTGGTGATGTGACTGTCAGAAATAATTGTACCAATAAGTTTGGATGTCCAGCAAATGAGTCATGAAAATTTTTGTAGTTTTTCTTGATTGTGTCAGTCACGAGTGGTATGTTGAGATCTGTGTGTAACGATTTATTAGTAACATAAAAGGGACAACGTGTAATAATACGAAGGAATACACTATGTAAATTAAATCAAATAATCTTGTTTATATAATAATAATAATAAAAATAAATTCTTTATTTATTCTGGGACAAGTCCCTTTAAAATAACAATACAGGTTTCTATACATGGTATTATTATGTCATAGAGTATATCAATACAGGGTAGTATTATGTCTTATTAAATGAGAAAGAATTAATGCGAAAAAAGAAAAAAAGTTGTGAATTACCAACAGTGATAACATTTAAAAAAGAGAAAAGCAAAAGAAAACAGAGTACAAGAAATAAAAAAAATAACAGAAATAAGATTACAATAATTATATAAAAAGAAACAATAGATAATTAAATATGTATGCAAATAACAAAGTCAAGTAGAAACTAAGAAAGCAGAAGATGAAACAAAAATATGAACAATATCAACTAATATAACTTGTTTTTAAAAATATCTAACTGAATGAGTGAAGCGTCAACAACATAAATATATATATATATATATATATATATATATATATATATATATATATAAATAATAATATAAATATACTTATATATAAATAAAAACACATCATTCATTTATCAGTTACAAAATTTTAATCTGAAAACTTGGTATGTTATTTCCGATTGGTTGGGAATTGTAAGGATAAAGGTGATTGAATATACGGGATTTGAAGGTTGAAAGATTATTGGAACGACGAATGGAAGAAGGTATAGAGTTCCAAAGGGACGAGCATCAAATAAGGAAAGCTCTATTAAAAGCAGTTGTTCGGTGGGATGCTATATAAAGGTCTGAGAGCCGGGTGTTACGGGAGTGGACCGAGGTTTTGAATTTAAGGAGATCGGAGATGTATGATGGTCGGCGGGATTAGATAATTTGGTAAAGGAAGGAAGCTAGGAAATATTTATGGCGATAGGAAGGGTAAAGCCACTTCAACTCTTCGTAATATCGGGTGATACTGGCGTCTCTCGGGTTCCCAAGGATGACACGAACGAAGCAATTGATCAACCGTTTTAGTTTTGCATCGAGATCTTCAGTAACACCTCCATATACTGTACAGCAATAGTCCAAATGAGGAAAAATTAAGGAAGTCTTCGTAACTAGAAGTCTATGGGTTTCAAATGGTAACAGGTGACGAAGATGATTCAGGCGCTTTAAGGTGGAAAAGGTACGACGAGAGATTTCAAAGATATGGTTTTTCCAAGAGAGGGTTTGGCCAAAAATCATTCCAAGGTTTTTGACGGTTGGGTAGAAATTGATGGGATTATTATTATATAGAAGGAGAATTGGATTATAGGGAGGAGTTTTAAGGAAGTAGTTCGATCCTATCATTATTGCCTTGGTTTTCTCCACATTCAACTTTAACTTATTATTTATGGCCCACTGATTTATTCGATTCAAATCACCTTGGAGTTTTTCCGTGAGTGATATGTCGGAAGGGGAAAATGACAAGTATATTTGAAGATCATCAGCGTTGACATGGTACAGGGAGTGCTGGATGAGAGGTGGAAGGTCTTTTATCTAAATGGCAAATAGGGTGGGGGATAGTGATCAACCCTGCGGGACACCACCGGACAGAAGAAGGGTTATGGAAGGAGGTTGACCTGGGACTAGAACATATTGGGAGCGATCTGAGAGGAAAGGCTTGAACCACTTCAGAGTGCTGTTGGATGGAGTTTAGTTACGAAGCTTGGCGAGGAGGATATTGTGGTCTACTGTGTCGAATGCTTTGGAAAAATCTAGAAGGATAAGAATTGTTAAACTTTGGTGTTCAATAGCTTAATGGAGATCATGGATTATTTTGAGGAAAGCGGATAGGGTTGAGTAACCTGGTCGAAAGCCGGATTGGAGAGTATATATAACAATATAATATATCAGCATAATATATAACAAATACTCAATCAAGCTCAGTCAAAACTGATTTTTTTTTTAACGGGAGTTTCCACTGATAGTGGGATTCCTAGGATAGTGGGACGGCTTCATGGATTCCTCCAAATCGTTGTCCCAGGTCTTCCTTGGTCTTCCTCGTCTTCTTCTTCCCCTAATTTTCTATAGGTGGACTACTTTGGGTAGTCTTCCTTCAGTCATTCTTTTCAAATGTCCATACCATTCCAGGGGGTTTTCCTCAATATCTTTCCGAATGGTTCTTTCAGCCTCCATCTTTTCTCTGATGGCCGTATTTCTTACTTTGTCCATTCTGGATATTTTTGCCGCTTTTTCCATTAGTCTATTTCTATGTTTAGGAGTTGTTTGCGGAGTTTGCTTTTCAACGTCCATATTTCTGATACATTTGTCATAATGTTTAGTAATATACTATAGTATATATATTTTTTGGTTTGGGGATAATCTTTCTATTCCATAATACCGATTTGAGCATTGATATAGTATTTTTACCATCTGAAATTTTTCTTTTTTTTTCCATATTGCATGCACCTTCTATCTCAATTATGGAGCCAAGATATTTATAATGCCTAACTCTTTTTAGAACCTCTTCTGGGTTCAGTTCTGTATGCTCATTATTGACTGTCATGTATTCCGTTTTTTGAGCATTAATAACTAGCCCCTATTGCTGGTATTCCTCATTTAATTTTCTTAATACCCAGCATCTTCTGTGTCTTGCCCAATGATGACCTGATCATCCGCGAAGGGTAAGTTATATAGGAACACAATTTCTTTCAACTAAACCCCCATTTATAAATTTAGTCATAAATATAAATATAAATCATGAATGTCAAAAACAGGATATATTAATAAAATAATAAAATATATATTACAAAATATAAATTAAATCAAGTAATCTTGTTCGTATATGACAAATACTCAAATAATCAAGCTCTATCAAAACTGAATAAAAAAAGCTTATATTTCTATGAACAATTTTCTTCAGTTATAATTAATGATTTTTAGAAAAAGAAATCCAATTTTCCAAGAAAATCATAATATAAATTAAACCAGGAAGATTATGAGTTCAGTGTTACCCTATTACGTTCTATATTTAAGCGAATAACCTAATATAAACCTTACAAATATACAACCCGCCAAATATAGCTATTTGTCTAAAGCCGTTATCGAACGACTCCAAGCCATGGTACGAATTTCGCAAGCTGTCGGGTCGTATTAAGATTTTTCTTTGCCTTGTTTTCTCAGCGATGCCAGTGAGCCTTCTTATTTCCCAGTTCAACAGCCAGTTCCTGTGGGAAATTACAGAGACAGTTTGTTTATCTTTTCGGACCTTTTGAATATGTTTATTTCCGGCAGGAAAACAGAAACGTAGAATTTTTATAAATGATATAATCACCGTCAATATGTTTACTTCATTTCTAATTAAATAGTATTATTAATAAAAAAATTTCTTGTTATATTACGATTTTTTTCCACTTCACATAAATCTACAAATGCTGTATACTTCTTATAACATTAGCACCATATCTCTTTGAGGAATATGCCAAAGAATGTGAATTCCATTTCTGTGGTTACCCTCATAGTGTAGATATTCTGTAAGGGCGGATAAAAAAAATGGTTCTTCAAAGGACGAAAAAATTCAAAACCATTCAAACCTGTTAAACTGTTATTAGTTCTTAAGTAGTTTGAAAATTTTAAAATTACAAATGCACTAATATATGACTGACTGAATATGTGATCACTTCATCTTTAATTCGATAGGGCGTTTGAAACTGAAATTTTTCTTACGAGTTTCCTTAAGTTGTTCTAATACAATAAAAATGGCTTCAAAAGCAAGGGATTTAGTGGTAAAAACATATATATAAATATCACACACAAGTTATTAACATTTTAACGACGGCTTCGTCTGTGGAAGAAAAAAAAAAAAGCTTTATTGGTTTTTATTACTAAGGCTAACTCAAGTAATAAAAAAAGTTAGCACAGTAAGCATCATAACCTACTTTTACAAATTACAACTGTGGAAACTGTTTACGAATGTCTTAGAATGTTAGAATGTATTTAAAGAATTTTTGGTTGAAATGCAGTCTGGGGTTCTTAACCATACTGTGGGGCCCTACACGAGATAACTTCGATGGACTCCTTTGATTAGAGAGGGGGTAGTGTTCTGGCTGTAGTTTAGGGCAATAATCCAGTTAAATGGAAGAAGGTTCGCGCCCTCTCAGAACTACATGAAAACTTTTAAACAAAACTAAATCATTTTGTCCCTGTAATTGCTATAAATTTGCCACTATAAGTGACTTTTCAATCCAATCTAAAACACTCACGTCTTTTATTTCTTCGAAATGCTTTGGAATTGGATATTACAGCTCTAGCGTTCCTTTAAAAATTCATGTATACTGTGAGATTTCAATATGGGGTTGAGTTATGGATATAGTTTTTACATGATAATATTGATAAATATTTATTTGAGGAACATTATACAAATGCCATCTGGCACATGTACCTGTGCACTTTGAGATTCACTTTAAGCTTGGATGGAGAAAAACTCCTAGCGTCTTTGATCCCTGCTCAGACGAAGACTTTTGAGCCTTTTTGTGTGATTCTGTGTTAGTGGCTCAGTCAGTAATGGTTTTACTAATTAGTTTGGGTGTTCAGCAAGTGAGTCATGAAATTGTTCTTAGTGTTTCTGAATCGTGTTAGTTACAAGTAGTATGCCCAAACCTTTGTTCAATGATTTATTAGTTACATAAAAGGGTCATTGAGTTTTAAGGAACAAGTTAAAACGAAATAAAATATGCTGCGAGTAATTGCTAATGTTGCAGTAATGATTTTCTGTAAGAAATGTAAAAATAAGTTATTAATATAAAAATAAGTGGTTAATAATTATTACAGCCCTAGTATTGCAAACTTCTACAAGTTTTATAACTTTGAGGAATTATAAGTATAATAGGGACAGCAAATTAAATTAAATATAGAAAATCCATTTGAGAGTTATATTATTAACATAAATTAATAATAAACTGACGTAAACAATCTCCCTGAGAAACGACATGACATGTATCCCCAATTAACCGCAATCCCATAAATTAATAAACCCCAACGCCCTTGGCTAAAATCCCTTGGATGATATAATAGGATGGGCAATATGGGATAGTACATGTAGATGACTAACTCCCATATAGTTTATCATCGGCTAGAGCCCCGATCTACCCCTTAAATCAGAGTTAGCTAATACTCTCATCTGGACCCCAGGCAATACGCTAATGGGATCGTTCCCCCCGCACGGCAAACAAACTGGGCAAGCGGTGGAGCTTGCAGCGCTTGTTAGCCTCCTCAAACAACTGCCAATGGTTATCGCTAGGGGTAGTTCTTTCGCTTCGCTTTTGCAAATGACAAAGTGGCCAGGATTGATAATCCTGATTAATATTGATAACATAATGGCTCTACGGACTCGGGGTTTTGAGAAAAGTAAGGTTCAATAAAATGCTCAGCCATAATAACCGATCAAAATTGAGCAGGATCAGCAAAATAAATTTTAGCAAATTATGAATATGTTAAACACTAATACTCTAAGTATATGTATTCCTTGCGTTGCAATATTTCTCCCATTAAATAGAAATTGATTTGTTGTAATTCACAGGTGCGTCTTTAAGGTATATCCAATTTCAAACCTTTAGGGGGAAACACTGAAAATAATTGACCTTTGAGAGTTGATTCTAGAGGCTTTGCCTATCTTGTAAATAGTCAACGTATTGTTACGGCCGGAGAAAGAAAGACGGGCGGAAGGGATTAATGTCTTAAGCCCTTCGGCTAGAGAGACTAAGAAGATTATCGAAGATTCAAGAACGGCCTCCCCCCCCCCCGCGCGTCTATAGCGTTCGAACCACTATTCAGTCAGAGAGTAAACCAGGCAGTGTAATGAACTAGTAATAAGTGAATCAGTAATAAATGTATCAGTGAACTGTGACAGTTGGTGAGTGTAATAAACCGTTTCTGTTTGTTACTGTGTTAGTTTGTTATATTTAGAGATTTTCACGGTCGGTGGACTTTAGTTAGTGAACTGTAAGTGTTGTAGTTATAAACTCTAGCGTAATTTTATTGTATTTGTACAAATGTATGTAAATAGTTAAGCTATTTCTTAGTAGTAATATCTTATATTATTTTGGTAATTAAATAGGCCTAGGTTATAATACATATTTAGAATATTGTTATTGTAAATTTATATTAGTTTAATAATTTAATTGTTAGTAACTTCATTGTATTCTTTGTGTCACTTTGTTAATAAATATTAGTGTCTTGAATTTAGGAGTAGTTTAATTTTCGCACCCAGTAGCCCCTAACAGTATGGCTTTGTCAAATCATCGGTTTCATGAAGTACCTATTAGGTAGTTACGTATATTCCTCAAAAAAGTTATGAAAAGTTATTATTAAATGAAGGATAAAACGAAGAATCAGGAGAATAGAACAAGAGTGAGATAGATAGATAGGGAAAGAGAGGGAGAAGGAGAATTTAAAATAACAATTTAAATCATCATAAAAAATGTTTTCACTCCTGTGAGTTTAGGGATACTTGGGATTTTGGAACTGTCAACTGATCGGGTATGAATGCAGAACTGACTATTATCATATTTGTAGTCCAACAGCTGGCTCTAGAAATTATTTAAGGGAGTAAACAATTACCTGTTATGCTAAAAGGAACATAAAATGGTATTCCAGAACACATATGGTGTTAGGTAATCGTTAAAGATTCCTATTTCGAATTATACCTGAATAAGTTAAATTTATGATTCCCACTGATTCATGACCGATTAGCCATGACAGCAGAAGGTATACTAAATTAATAAATGAAACAGACAAAAGCGTTCAGTCATGAGTGTGGTTCACTTTGTAATTATTTTTTATTAAAATCAGCTCATAGGGCTTTTTTATTTTGTGGTGATCACATAAATATATGGATGTATTATTATAAAGGTATAATTAGGAATTGTTAATTATGTATGTATAAGGATACAGTTGTTATATGCAGTGTTGTCAGTTGATGTAATAGAGTTTATTATATTTAGAATTATATGTCTATGGATAGAATTAGATATTGGCAAATTGTATATTAACTTAGATTCAACCTTTAAACTAGGATGTTTATAATTTTCGTATTTGCGAAGTTATGTTTAAATGCCATTTCATTGGTTCACGAAGGAAAGAGGGAGTAAGGTATGAGGGGAAGGGATGACTTAGCCGATAGCGGTATAAAAATTTGTCAAAAATGACTCTCATCTGAACGCTATCTGAGTCAGGACATCCCCGCTTGCTTCTTCTCTCTCCATACAAGGCTTGTATTAGAATATTGTTTAATTGATTGATAATGAATAAGAATTGCATGTTATAGTTCGATGTATATATATATATATATATATATATATATATATATATATATAATTTTGAGAATACATCTTATTTTGGGTTCCTCGTTTTGTAATTGGCCTTCTTTTTCTCCTGCTTTTCGGTCCACGGACATTATTGAGTATAATTATATCATTCAGGGAGAAGGGTCATTACAATTTTTTCTGCTTAATTATTGTCAAATAAAAATGATGGTTGCTATGATAAATTTGTTTATTGCTAAACAAAAAACCCATCTGCATATAAATAAAAAAAAAAATGATATCATGATTAATCTAGAAGTAATTCCCCTTTATGACTAAACATAAGTAAAAGAGATAATAAATACGTCCATCGATTAATTCAGGTCGGCATTAAATAAAATTCGGTGACATATCTAACACCGTAAACTAATAATTTTCTTTATTTCATAGAGATTAAATTAATCAGTGCTTAAGATTACTATGTTTAAGTATATTATGCATTTTTTTTTTATAATTACATATAGATTTTATTTTTTAACACGAGAGGTTAAAAATTAAATAATCTTCCAGGTTATTTCCATTGTATTATCTACAATAAGTAATGAAGTTTAATATTCCTTGAAGTGGTTAATATTGAGCCTATTCCATGGGAGAAAACTGGAGTCCATTAGAAGCAAGGCAACCCTTATTGTGAATCCTGCCTATTGTTTCGCTATAGAAGAGTCTTATCTAGGGCACAGCCAGCAGATTCAATAGGATAAAACTTACTGTTATACCTTTCAAATGATAATCATTCCAGGGTTATAGATAATAGAATACTATACTGTATAGTTATCAATACAGCAATCTCAAATTCCAAAACTATCATGTATTTTCCTTTCTAGTATGTAAAATAACTAGGTAAGTTTGTGTTCCATTAACAATATAAACCATGGTAATATCATTGTAATTAAAATAATATAATAGTAATTAAACAATGGTAATATCAAAGTAATTTAACTTTAAAAATTAAAATGGTAATATCATAAATAAGATAATATCATTGTAATTAAAGTCTTAAGGGAAAAATAGACTTATTCAATTTTTAACAATATATTTTTATTTAAATATACTTAATGGTTCTTAAATCATTTTATAAAATTCAATTTCACTTAGGGATCTACAGACCACCCTGGGGCTCACTCAGCCTCTATAAAGTGGATACCCTTAATTGAGAGAACAACCTGGCGGTTGAGCATAATCTGAGCCAAAAAATTTTTAATTGGATCAAAAATATAATTGAATTTGACCATATTATTTTTTTTTTATTTATTGATTATCCAATGTGGAATTACTTCCACAGGCTGCTGCTTTGATTTAGGTCAAAGCCAATTTTAACTTTTGACTTGCTTCCTTTTTAATTAAATTCTCGAAAATAAAAATAATTTTAATACTGACCGTATGTAGATTAAAGAACCGACTTCCATATTGTCGCTGTCAAAACAATACCGCCTATCTGCACTTTAGGCGATTTTACAAGTGCGATTTAAAAAACTGCGCCATATGTTCTATTAGCTTGTGTATATTGGTTATCTTTCAATTGTTTTGAAAAATGATTACCGAAATATAAACATTTCCTATAATTATGCTTTTTTTTTCGTGCTAAAACTAACGATTATTTTTATTTTCGAGAATTTTTAAAAAGAGACTAGTGATAAGTTGAAACATGTGACTTACCATACCTAACATACCAATTTTCTTGCATGAGTGTAATCTGCAATGTTCAAATCTAAAATTATGAAATATCACAATAAGCCTTTAGATGTATCTCAGTTATTGTTAAACTTTAGAATTAATACAATATTATAATTGATAATTAAAACGTTTACATATTTAGTATCTATAATTCGCGATGTTTACCCCAATTAGTATTATATAACACAAGTTCAAAAAATTTACCATACAATAATATATATTTCCATGATATTTTTATTTCATATAATTTTGAATATAAAATAATTTTATTTTAATATTTACTATTACTAATTTCTATTAATACTTATTACTTTTTTTTAATTTAATTTTTCTATTTTATCTTCATTTCCATAAAAAATTTCTATATGTACTTGTATTAAGAAGAATAGGATAGTTCACTCATCATCAAATCGCCAATATAACCAATTTAAAAACCTAACTCGCAAATTTAACTATCCAATAGAAAATAAATGATTAATTGGTTACTAATAAACAATACTTAACATATTATCCTCGATTCTGTTACTATTATTCACAGCAATATTTAAATAATAAATTAATAGTTAGTTAGTAACATTAAAATATATTTATATTAGATCATATTAAAAAGAACTCGAGATTAATTATATATTAACTCTCAAATAAACATTATTCAACATGATCACTTTTATGTTACTCCTATATCATCTTGCTAATAAATGCTTTGACGAAATCTCTTCTTTTTTGCTCTCTTCTTTCCAGATTACAAGGTACATATTTGCTTAGCATGGGCTGATTTTCATGCATATTTTTTTTGTTGGCCCTTTAATTTGCCCTTCGTAGTTAGTACACGTACATTGCTGACTAACGAACTGAAAGCATGAAAATAAGGAACGCCTGTTCAATTCATTCAGCATTTTTTCTTCATAAATTTATTTATTTATATATACATATATATAAATATAAATATATATATATATATATATATATATATATATATATATATATATATATATATATATATATATATATTGTCCCTGGCCATATTAATGTGACCACTGAATAGATTCGTTCTTGTTACATGTTTGCATAATCTTTTTGTATGCGTAATGATGTAAATCGAGTTTAAATATTAGTTTTATGGGTAAGTTATGATAGTTATCTGATAAAAATATGAAATTGAAAAAAATAGTTTCGAAAATAAATATTTATTTTTTTATATATTTTGTTGTGTCACACTATTTACACCCTATTAATAGACTATCCGAACCTTAAACTTAACCGAATCCGACTTGTAATTAATGAAAAAGAAACAATAAATCCACAAAAATTTCAAATACAAATTATGCACACCGTCACTCGTAAAACAAAATAACTTTACTAAAACCAATGCTGCCATTACTAGAAAAAATACTTTAAAAACAAATTTATAACAGTGTTGCCATTACTTAAAACAGAAATTTATTAAGACACACGAAAGTATATAAAAAAAATTAGGAAAAAACAAAAAGAAAATAATCTTTCTTGGTGGTCACATTAATATGGCCAGGGACTGTATATATATAAATTATATATATATATATATATATATATAAAATATATGTATACACATTACATTCTCCATGAGAGCTTGGCAAATATTACGTATCGTATTCACAAATGTTTATGTTTACAGTCTACATTTCCTCATTCTACCTTATAATATCATTTCTATTATAATAATTTTATTATTACTTTCAATTTATACATAAAATATCGAAAAGATATTCTTTTTTTTTTCTTTTTTCTCTTTATATTTTCATCGACTATATTACAATAATGAACAATACTATGTTAATCCAAGTAAAAAAAAGATATTCTTAATTCAGAAATATTGTTACGGACTACTGGGTGTGAAAATGAATTATACTACTCCTGAATTTGAGATCCTAATATTTATAACCTAAGTGACAAAAAGAATACAGTGAAATTGCTAACAATTAAATTATTAAACTAATGTAAATTTACAATAACAATATTCTAAAGAATATACGAAATACAAAGAACTTAGGCCTAACTCTTATTTAATTACTAAAATATTATAAGATATTACTAATACTAAATAGCTTAACTACTTACATAAATTTGTATAAATACAATAAAATTACACTACAGTTTACAACTACTAATTAACACTTACAGTTCACTACTTAAAGTCCACCGACCCTAAGACTCTCCAAATACGACAAACTGACACACAGTAATAATCAGAAAAAGTTTATTACACTCGCGGACTGTCATAGTTTACTGACACACAAGCTTACTACTGTCTAGTTCATCACACTGGCTGACTACTGACTGACTGCCTGGTTTCGCAGTGGTACTTATATAGGCAAAGCCGAACGTTCTAGACGCGCGGGAGTGGGGTAGGCAGTTCTCGGATCCTCCAGATCATTCTAACCCATCTTAATCTCTCCAGCCGACGGGCTTAAGACGTTAATCCCTCCAGCCCGTCTTTCTCGCTCTGACCGTAACAATATGAACCAACAAAAATACAGTGAATAAAACTACTTTTATTTATCTCACTCTTTTAGTTTTATTCTTCAAAATAGATATATATATATATATATATATATATATATATATATATATATATATATATATTTACATTTGTAAAACTGGTATACATTTTATATCTAGTGGACCACTTTATGTTTTTGTTTTTATTTTCACCCATTTATACAATACCAAACCAAATTCACTAAATATCAATAATATTATTCTTAAACTTTACTCTCCTCAGTCCTAATTCTTCCCTATATCAGTTATGCACTGAAGGTTTAAATGCAAAAAATTGTTAAAAATTAAATGATTCTGAAAGATAAAAGTTAAAGATATCAAACACAATTCGTAAATAATCAAGAAACCAACCCATTCTAGAATAGATCAACTTTCTTTATTTAAAATAAAACTAAATCTCTTCAGGCTAATCGTCAAGACTTCTTTCAAAGGAATGGAAAAAAATAAAATTCCCTGCACATACTTCATTTTCTTGTTGTTATTTTCTGCACATACTTGATTTCAATACATGTTTGTGTTATGTTGTTAAAGACAAAAAGCTTTGTATATAAATTTCAGGTAACTAATTTCTCTCAATTAGAGTGAACTATTGTTAAATTAAGTTTTTGTTAATTATTAATACTTTTCGAAGTTTTACTGTCATTTGCTCATTATAATATTTTAATGAAGAAGTATCATAAATTTAGTTCATGTAATTTTATATTCTATCAGCTACGCCTTGCGTAATCTCAGTTTAAACCATCCAACGTCTAAAAATGTATTTAACCAAACAAGAAGTCTGTAACAAACCATATAACATTTCTGAATAAACTGAATTTGTTATACTTCTTCAAATTCTTCATTAAAATATAACAGTGATTACTAATACTAGTATATAACCATATATATATAACCTTCCTAATTCCACATAACCTTCCTATGTATAAATTATTTTATACGTAATTAAAAATATTGCTATTTAATATTTACTTCTTTTAAATTTACATCGGCACCTTGGAATAGGCGGAAAAGATGTTAAGAAATCGAGTTACTCAGATTTTAGCGGCAGGTAGAGTTTCGTGGATCAAAAATACCAAAAAGGTTGGGAGGGAAACTGATGATAGGATCCTATATCGCCCGAGGGCAGCCATAGCTCATTGCCGATGTAATTTGGGCTCATCGAGTCCTCTCCTGTCGAATCCCGCCAAGAAATGATAGCAACCACCAACCGAATTCCCCGCTTAATCCCAAATGGAATTGCTATACCGCTTGTCATCGGAAAAAAAATCTTCAAGTAGTACACTAGTATTATTAATATTTATTTACTACAGCTTTAGCGAGAGACTTACAGAAGGAGCAGGCTCCTTGAACATTAAAGCCTTAAAAAGAAATAAATACAATATTAGAAAATCAAGATAACAAATTTTCACAAGTAAAATGAAAAAATGCATATTAACAAAACAAAACAAAAATTATGAATAAGGTGTTCCTTAATTTACTTAAACAAATAAATTGAAAATTTTACACTGAGCTTCTAACGACATTGAAATTTTAAAGAGATTTCTCATGACATCTTTTGTTTTGCATTACAAAGATATCAATGTCAAATAAATTATAATGCATGTAAATACATTTCAGAAAATTCAGGATAGTGAATCTGCCTTTCTATCTTCTAGTTAAACTAGAAATGAAAGGTTATTAGAGTATAGGTATATACTTTTTGTTAATAAATCAAGCCTAAAATCTGGCTGAAGTGTAGGATAATCTGATTGGGTTAATATTGGGATGTGGGGTGCAGGATAAAAAATCTATATATATTACTTTACTGGTTTGTTCTTGAACTATTGTCCAATTTCCCTTAATATCTATATAAAAATTAGAGGGATGAAAACTTTTTTCTAAAAAATAAAAATATCAAAGTACTACTTGATTGCATACATGGTGGATTTTATTTCAATATAAAATACGATTTCAAAATATTGTTTCAGTACTTTATAATGTACGAGTGTTATATTTTTTTCGATCTAATATTATGAATTTTGTATTTCTTTTATTAACGTCTGAATCAGAATATTTTCGGACAGAAACTAATGGCCGGTTATCCTTTCATTATTCGACTTTTTAATACCTTTTTTGAAACAATCATAATATTTGATGAATCAGAACATTTTTATTCGTTTTTTACGTTGTAGGTGCATGCTTACAGTTTTACATAATTTTAAAGGTCAAATCAGATATGTTACATACCCCATTCTCCATACACCGAATAAACCTATTTCTGGCGTTTCATATTTCATTTCATGACTGTTTGCACTAAAACAGGCGTTTTTTTTTGGTAATTTCTTCCAGAATGTTGGTCTCCAGATCTAGTAGGGTTCTTTGGTGGTTCAGATAAACACGGGATTTATACGGAAAAAATCGCAAAGGGAGAATTCGAGAAAGCGGGCGGCCAGCGTGCCCAACTCCAAATTGCCCCTAATTGAGATGAGCCGCTTTGGGAAGCGCCCCTCAAAACAGTCATCTATGATAGCAACTCAACTGTATTGAGACAAAACTGTATAAGTAAGCCCGCCTCTCGAAAGAGAAAACTAGCGCTCCTCTAAGCCATCAACCAACTGAATGGCATCCATATTAAAAAAGAAAGATTGATTGGAAAGTGCTTCAATTCCTCTCAATGCGTTTCGAACAGGCTATACTCACAACTATCAAGATTTATTCTATTGTAATCATAGTTATTACATTTGAAAATAAAACCAGTCCCTGGTGTATTTTCAATGAGTGAATTTGGCAGGTATACACACTTTAGTGAAGGAATGGCCAAATCAAATGATCTTGAGGACTTTGGAAATGCAGCATACGATTTTTTGTGACCATCAAGCACCTGGCCGCTGGCCTTTGTTTGGACTATTTGGAAAAATGACCAAGGGGCATAACTAAGAATCTATTAGACCTATAGGCCTCAGTATGTGCTTAAATTAAATCTAATTAAATTTACTACAGCTTCATTTCCCATGACTTTCATCGTAGGATCACCCCTTCGGCCGGTGTTCCTCAAGAAAATCGGCCAAAACTTCAATTTGGATTTTTTGGACATAATGACCAATTTTCAAAGGGACGTACCTCAGAATCTATAACCTACAGACTCAATACCTACGGGCTCAAATTGTAGAAAATTTAATCTACTTTAAAAATGGATACCATTTTTTTTAATCAAAAACGCACCGATTAGGTGATATAGGCCAACAACTGAAATAGCTCTTCAAGTACCTGGCCGCTGGCCTACTATTGAACCTAGCACTAAAGACTCGCCTTTCACTTCAACTTTCGAGCTTCCTAAGATGTTTCAACGAAATGATTTAAATTTTTATATTCGTTATTCAGTGTTATTTACTTTTCTCTGATAACTTAGACAAAGAATTGTGTAGTGTAAAGTTTTTATTTATTCTAAAATCATTACAACCACGTCAAATTATTATTTTTCTGCAAGTTCTGGTCATTCGTGGTTAGTTCCGCGAAGAAAATAAGGTCAATTTTTGTATAAATACTTTTTTTTACTTCAATTATTTTCTACAAATTTTTCTTCATTCCATCTTCTTTTGTATAATACTGGGCGTATCTATAAATCCTAACCACGATTACAATATCTTTTTTTAATTGTTTTGAGGATAATTTAAGTTAAGGAGGATTCTTTAGACCTTCTCTAAAGAATATTAAAAAAATAAATAAATAAAAGTAAAGAATGGATCTGAGAATGAATGCGATGGTGGTGTAATGGTGAGCATAGTTGCCTTCCAAGCAGTTGATCCGGGTTCGATTCCCGGCCATCGCACTAATTTTTTTTAACTATTAAAAAATATAACATGTGTGTATAATATTTTTTACAAAATTTAAAATGTATTTTCTTTCTTGATAAAATATCTAGTAAAGCATAACATAAATATACCAAAAATTATTTTTATTTTGATCAAATAATCTTATTTTTATTTTTTTAAAGAGAAAAGATAGGCCCTCGACCGGGATTATTATTTATAATTTTTTATAATTATTGGTCATTTTTTATGAGTTATAAATATTTTTATTTTTCTCTTTAAAAAAATAAAAATATTTATAACTCATAAAAAATGACCAATAATTATAAAAAATTATAAATAATAATATGACGAAAGTCAATAAGATCCTAAATTAAAATTAATGTTCAAAGAACTTCGTTCTAGTGTATTCATCGCAAAAATGGCGGGAGTACACTGGGGCTTTAGGATCTAAAAGAGAGAAGGTTAGTCCTCGACCGGGAGGGACCTTGATAGCTCAATTGGCAGAGCGATGTCACGGTGAGACAAAGTTTCCGGGTTCAAATCCCGGTCGAGGGCCTATCTTTTCTCTTTAAAAAAATAAAAATATTTATAACTCATAAAAAATGACCAATAATTATAAAAAATTATAAATAATAATATGACGAAAGTCAATAAGATCCTAAATTAAAATTAATGTTCAAAGAACTTCGTTCTAGTGTATTCATCGCAAAAATGGCGGGAGTACACTGGGGCTTTAGGATCTAAAAGAGAGAAGGTTAGTCCTCGACCGGGAGGGGCCTTGATAGCTCAATTGGCAGAGCGATGTCACGGTGAGACAAAGGTTCCGGGTTCAAATCCCGGTCGAGGGCCTATCTTTTCTCTTTAAAAAAATAAAAATATTTATAACTCATAAAAAATGACCAATAATTATAAAAAATCTTATTTTTAATTTTAAAATTAGGGATGAGATCCCCTGCACGCCCAACGTCGTTCCAACCCCCTTTATTACAATTGTATAATTTTCTAAATCACGCAAAATTCCAATATCGCATGCTTGTTATAGGTCAATATCTAATATAATATATATTTTTATATTCGGTCTGTAGAACATCGGAGAGATTAATCCGTCAGCAAACCCTGGTCTAAGTACAACCCTGAATAGCGAAGAATTTATGGTATATGGCAAAATATGTTTTGTATGCACTACTCTCCATAAAAATATCTTCTTGATGTTTATGTAATATAGACTTTAAAATGATTTATATTTTTTCCGGACATTACCTACCTTGTTCTAAGTCGCTATCCTCATGATGTGCATGCTATACCCCCTTAACCCTTGCCTCAGCACTTTACCACTTTGGCCGCTGCTTTGCAGGGGGAGACAAGGACTGCCCCTCGCCGCAGCTGAGCCTCAACGGGGTGCGGGTGGTGGCTAGGCCGGCGGCCAGCCCTAACTACTCCCAGCTGGGTGAGGTGAGGTTCATCGCAGAACTGCCTGCACCTCAGCCCTTCCCGCCGGAGCGGAGGCTCTGCAAGATCAAGTGTGTCTCCGGGAGTTGGGTAGGCCCCCTCTGCCAGCACGATCCGGGTAAGTTATCTTTATCTACCCTAATAGATAGTTTGTACTCGTCTTACATGACGACTGGGAAGAAATTAAGCTAAAATTCAACGATAAACTATACGTAATTCCCAGAACCCTATGCTTTATAAGTGAGGTCTGTTATGTCAAACCCCTTTGAGTGCGTTTTTTGAAACTTTACAAGAGACCTAAAAAACTAAAAGATATTATAAGGAAACAGAGTGACTTTTCGGGTTATAATATTATATATAATATTAATGCATAGGTTGTATGAGCAAGTAATGGGTTCTCAGAAATTTTACTTTTTTTGTTGGACTTAGTGGATTTTAGGACAACGATAACTTCAAACTCATTGAAATGGCAAAAAAATGACTTTGTAATCTTTGTTTCTTTTTTAACATTGCTTTTTTTCGAAAGCCAGCGATGTAGGTACAGTCACAGTATTCCGGACAGTCGAACTTGATGGGGCTCAACATAACATTTATTTTGGTATCTTAATCTTGTTTTAACGCGCTTTGAAAATAAATGTTTTAGTAATAGATATCAGATATCTCAGAGAGGACTTTGAATCAAATCACTAATTTAAAAAATGGATTTTCCACAGCAGGCCTAAATGTATACCTTCTTTTATTATTTAATTTTAAATTAAATCCCTTACAAACGGTAATTTATTTTAAATGTTGTTTTCACTTTTTTTCGTAAATCACTTAATAATCGTTGACTCAACAATAAATAAATAAAAGCCAATGCTCCAAAAAAAGAAGAAGTAACAGAAATGTGTCAAATTAAAACAGCGAAGTTCATGGTATTACCATTAATTCGTTCAACAAAAATGTATATTTAAAAATTTGAAAATAAAGCGCTACAAAACAGTAATCTATCACTGAATTATTAATTATTGAAGATATTAGAAAGAAGAATTATTCAAAAAATCCTAGGTCCACCAAAGGGTTCTGGGACTTAAGCATTGATAGTGAAAAATGTTGCAACATTGAACACATAACCGAATAAAAAAAGGGCAATTAATTTTTATATTTAATTTATTTGGAAATTAACACTACGACAGACTTACCAACAACATTTTCAAATATTTTTTTAGCTAGAAATCAACAACAACCATAATTCAATCGCAGATTGATAATTATAAGTTAAGATAGATTTGAAAAGAAACAATACATGAAAAAATGCGATAAAGATTTATATTTTAAACGAATTAAAAGTGTTAGGAATTGAAAAATTCCATGACAGGAAGGAAAAGAAACGGGACACAAAGAGGTGTGAAGAGACGAAGAAAATGCATAGTGTAACGATGAAAGAGGAATTTATAGAAGAAGAAAGAACAACTGGGACTAAACTTTGAAATTGTTTGAAGATCGATTTACTAAAGATATTCCAAAAGATTGAGAAAAATTACTATAAGAAGCAAAGAGACTTTACTAATTTAAAATATAGGGAACAAAAAGGCAAAGTACTATAAAACTATGGCTCTAAATAAGTAGAGAGATAACTCACAAAGTAGAGAACACAAGTAAAACAAGAAATCCATAAGTAGAAATGAATGTAAGGATATCATTCAAGAATAAGAACTTGAATATTCCCTGATTAACCGGGAAAAATGATATCATATATTTAAATATAGATAAATAATTTAAAATATTTTTAATACGTCAGGATTTTCGTACAATATAAAGGAAAAAAAAGATTAGTGCGATGGCCGGGAATCGAACCCGGATCAACTGCTTGGAAGGCAACTATGCTCACCATTACACCACCATCGCAGATGTGTAAGAAATAATCAACTTTTATTTTTATTCCTTTATAAATGTCTGCAGCGATTTCTCTGATATAAGTATTACAATAATATTCTTGTATTATTTACTAACTTATGTTGTTATATCTATTGCATTAAGAATTAAAGAATCTTTATAGAAGTGCAGGTATAATAATTACCTAGCGTGTAAAAATAAAAATTAAAAATATACCGTTCCAAAACAGAAGTGGTTTATTCGCAAAATTGCGAGGCTGACAACGATGGGTTTGAACTGTGACGGGAGATGAAAGATACCAAATTTCGGAATTGAGTTGGTTATATTTAATTGGTGAAGTAACATATACAGTTAGATATTTACGGTATTGTAAAGGGAATATGTAACCACATTTTAAAATCCAACATATTCCCAAAACAGCAAAATGTGTATATACACCACTTTGACATTTGACCGACGTTATTTAGATACCGTGTTGGTAAAGTACGTTTCTTTTGCTTTTATTTATTAAATCAGTTTTCATAACAATTTTCGGACTCTTGAATAAATATAACGAACTTGAAATTCAATGAAATTAACAAATCATCGATACAAATGTAAAAAAAAAATTGGTTTTCGATCTATGGCTTTTTTTAGAATTGATAGTTGATATAAAATACATACAGTGTTATCTATAAGGCAAAAAAATCAAGGAATGTACATTGACAATGTACGTTGTACACTGACCTAGATTTATATCTAGGTTTTTTTGATTGATTTATATCCCGTCAGAAAATAAGTAATGATTCTCTGGAATTTAGTCTATTTAAGTAAACAGGCCAAGATCATTTTACTGCTTTTAACAAATCATTTCTGAATTGCCAAAAACATTAACTAAATGATACAATCAATTCTTCAATTATTATTCATCCAGAAAAAAGGAACAACTAAATAGGTGCATTCCTTGACGATTAAAATTATATTTTAAATAAGACTTGTTTATAATTCTTCTTAAATAGTGAAATGTGTTTTTATCAAGAAAATTCACTAGCTGTATATCATAGGCATAAGCGAATATGAAAATAAATAAAAGTAACTGTAATTGATTTTTTTTACTTTAACTCACGTCATTATTCTCATAAAAATTGTAGTTCAAACATGATACAATGTAAAAAGCTGTATAAACATTTAACATTCTGAATTGGCAAATATCTACGGATTTCACCACCAAAGATTTTGTAGATAGAAAATCAGGAATGAAAAACTATTAACTAACTAACTAACTATAAATAAAAATGAGTTTAGCAAACAATGATGATTGTTGTTCTAAATATATAAGATATCACGTTTTTAATGTAATATAATAAACTATAAAACATTATATAATACCATTATGATGTAACGGAATATATCTAATACCATTACAAAGAAACTCTAAACAACAGAAATTTCCATTGTATAACTAGTAATCTTAATAATATCTCAAGTTTCGGAGTGGTATGTGCCATTAACGCTGGGAATACTAAAATTGCGAAAGCACAGCATAGTTTGAGAAGAGCATTGTTACAGGCTGTTCTCTCGACTAACAGTTGCTTAATTAACCGTCTGTTTAATGATAAATTTCACTTACGTCCTGTAACTAAGTTTATCTCCTAGGCGAGTCTTGTGGTTATGTTGAGCGCATCTACTATAGATTAATCACTTGCCTTACCTTCCGAAAAAACTATTAAAAAATATTAAAATACACAATTGTCTAATAATTTTACAATTTGCGGATTTTTTCTCACAAAAAAGAAGCCTTTGTTAGAAGATAAATTTTCTGTTTCATGACGCAGAGGAATGGGTAAGAGCGCCTGTGTCATTTGAACCAGAAAAAATAACGGACGAACAAAAGGGACCATTCGGACGCCAGCCCTTGTTTTCTTTTCGCCATAATTGAATTAACTAAAGTACACTTTTGAAAATGAAATTTATTTTTAATTTACCATTTTGTTTCTGCTAGGGGTTAGGTATTCCTAGATCTTTTTTTGTATTCAGCGTTTTAAAAAGCCATTATATAATTAGAAATTAACGATTGTTGTAGGCTTGGTCCTTTTATTGATATCGCCAATGAAATAATGAAATCAAACGCTGTTCATTTTTCCAATTTCATTATTTCGTTTTAAATTACAACATTATTTATCTGGAATAAAGCAACGCTTTTCCGGATAACTCGAAATGGTCAAAATTTCCATATTTGCTTATATACTTATTTTTACTACTCTAAATTCATTTTGGATAGTTTATGTACAATATTACATTTAAAAAAAAAAAACAGACAATTTAAACTTTCTTTTAACATTCAGTGATGGATAAAATGTGAATGTACTTTTTTGATCTCACTAACATTGTAAATGGCACTTTACATTTATTGATAGATTTTCATTTTTTTTTTGTTTATTTCACTCAGTTGCCATGCCGGAAATCCTGATTCGAATCCCGCTGCGGGTAAGACTTTTATTTAGTCTGTTTGCAGCCGGAGATAGATCATATAGAATCTAGGACCCTCCTAGGGTTCACCTAGCCTCTATAAAATATTATAAAAATAGGAAACCCAGATAGGGGAAACAAATCTGGCGGTTGAGCGTGACCTAGGACAATCAACCTCGTTGCAGAACCGTCGTCCCTGAAACAGTTGTCTCTGCCATTTACTGAACCCCAAACCCGTTCACGGATAATAGTGGTACAAGCTTTTAATATATTCTTGAAAAATGCATTATGTTTTAAATATAATATATAATAATAACTTTAAATACATTAATAAACCGATTTTGAAACTTTGTAAATACTGCATACAACGGACTTTTACATGTATAAAAACTTAAAAACTTCTTCAGGTTACACAAAAATATTTTAAATCACTGAAAAGAAAGTGCATATATGTGTACAGTAGCAAATGTGGGTTGTAATAGTTAACAAATATAGATTTTGGGGGTTGAGGAGAAAAAAAAAAGAAATTAATACTACAATCTACCTTAATGACCTGCAAATAATAAGGAAGGAATATGAGTTCTGCTAAAAAAATCTATTATTCAGCATTTTAATGTATTTTTCGCCATAAAAGAAAAAAAGTACAGAAAGATAAAAATTGTATGATAAGTTGATTCTAACAAAAGATGCACTTCATTGTTGAAATTAAATCAATGTTATTTTCTTTTCTTTTCAACAGACATATTACACCTTTTTACAATGTAAAAGCGATAAGTTCAATATAAAATGAATTTGGAAGGAATTCTTTCCTGAAGTATTGCTCCGTTTTTGTGGCCCGCATTACTTGTTTTGGTAGTTCGACTCCACTGTTACTTTCAGAATCGTCGTTTCTATAATTGTAAAGAAGGATTGCCTGTCCTTATTATTTTTTATATATTGCTTAGAATATCCAAATCATCGTTTTATTATTGTTATTGTCAAAATAGAGAAATCTATTCGACATGTGCGGTCATTTAGTCATTAAAAATTCAATGCACAACTTTCAGAATAAGTGACAAGAAAAAAACCGTTGGCAATTATATAGTTTCGGTAGAAGTGAGCGGGTAAATTATTTTGACAATATATCTATTTTATCAACACACAGAAATAAACTGGAAAGAATTGTTCAGATGCCTTAGGTTCTTTTTATCCTATAATTGCAGTATCGTAGTAGCAGGTAAAGAAACTGTCGTCCTTATTTCCAACTAAAGTTAAATTAAAATTTTTTATTTTATTTTCATTCAGTTGGTAGTTGGCACATTCATGACTAGTACCATAGGTTACAGTCGTTTACAAGAAAAACGACATAAATGGGAGTATTAATATCGTAAATGTGTATAGGAAACTTTGAAGATTCAAACTTACATATTTTGAATCAATATTTCAGTAATTCAATGTATCAAGAATCATATTGCCTATATCTTAACCCAAATAAGTTCTTACAGAAATATCAATCTTCAATTAACATGAAAATTAGCGAATATAATATAACTTTCAAAATGTAGAATATAGAAATATATTCTATATTCACCCATCAAACATTACTTAAGCCGTAAAAATTCTATATGACATCATTTTATTCGAAAATATAGTTGGCTTGGAAAGGTTTTTTTTTTAAGATTTTTCATTTTCGATCTTTAATTAAAAGATATAGGTACATATATAATATATATATATATATATATATATATATATATATATATATATATATATATATATATATATATATATGTATATATATACATTTGTGTGTATATAAAAACCATATTAAATCTTATTATGGTACATATACCATATTACTATATTTAGTGTAATAAAACCTTTACCACACAGCCCATGAAGGTGCTTGGCTACAGTGCAGGGTAAAGAGTGTACTATGTCAGCCTATGGAAGCTTAGGGATCCAAGTTTTCCACTAAAGATACACAGTTTAAAGGGGCTGGGTGAGCCAAGTCAGGAACTTCATATCCCACAGAGTTCATGTATGGCTAAGTATAGATTAAATAATTTATCTACCAGAGCCGGATTCTAACCCTCGTATACCGTGCCCTTCACCACAGCATCTCAGTGCTTAATACAATGAGGTACTCCACCCCCTTTATAAAACAAATAATGTTTAAAAACATTAACGGGATCATATGTTGATGAGGGCTGAAGGGTCTGTTTTGTCATTAACATGAGCGTAATCAGGCGACACTTATAAGATGAAGAAGGTTAAGTAATTTATAGGAAAATGACTGTAGAGGAAATTGAATCTATTAGTAAGGGCTTTGTGCGACGAGGGAAACTTCCTTCTCGTAATATGCCGCCTCAGATACAGGCCTCCTTTGATCAGGCTAGCAATTAGTAACCGAGTATAATGGAAGCCTACTGGATAACTGCCTTCTCTACCTACCTTCTCTTCCTCCAAAGATATTCCCAATCCCCGCCGACTAAATTAATCACTAAAGCGTCCTATCTATCGCGTAGTTATTAGGTCAGTCGGCTGTGAAAAGGAGATCTATCCGTACTTCACAACCAATCAGAAACATATATTATTGCTTGTAAATTGATTAGTTTATTATTTACTGAAATTTGATATACTCCTGTCTTTTAAAATCCACCATTACTCCATATTTGAGCCTTTCAGTAGGCAAAATGACTAATCGTATTTTTTACGAAAATAAGACTATATAAACAAATTAGAAAAATCTTTGTTGGTTTTTCTTTGTTCTAAACCAATATTCCTAGAAGGAGCTGATCCAGCCGAACGAATAGTTTCCCTTATTACATAAGTTATCTGTATAATACTTCATACACAGGGGGTCTCAACATCTTACAGTATCGATCATCTAATGCTAACAAAATAAATAACTTATCTATCGCAGCCGGTTGAACTCAGGGCCTAGAGATTAGAAACCCAACATCCTACGTACTGCGATCTAACCCCCTCCCCCTACTTTTCGTTTAAAATCAATATTTTTCAGTTGATTAGTGTGTTTATATTGTTTAATTCTGTTCATACTGATTTGAACCTTTTTAAAACAATAAGTCTTTAAGGATACTTTGGGATAAATGGGAACCATCAGATAATTTTACTTTATGTCTATCCCATATTAATTATTTGACCGGAATGGAAGGAATTCATAGATCTTTACATGTAATTAATCATTTTGAAATTATTTATATCAATAAATGGACGTAAGCACATATAAAAAAAAATAAAAGTAGCATTAGTTCTAATTATCCTGTAAACCTGCTGAAAGATGTCAGTTGCATATTATTATACAATTATATATAAACAATATATTATATTATAAATATAAAGTATAAGTATTTGACTATGCAATTTTTTAAAATTTGTTATCCATTTGTGAACTATTTTACTTATCGTGTATTTAAATGTTTCCTAGCATTTATTAAGCTTTTTTTACAGTGGTTATGACACTATTAAAATAGGGTTTATTAAAATTAATGATATTTTCAAAAATATATATTATTTTTTATTAACACCTAATGAGGTGGAAAATGGACATTTGATGCAGATAAATAAAGAAGTTATTTATGAAATAAGTTTGAAAGGATTATTATCTCTTGAAATATAATAATATAAACCATTATCAAATATGTTTTGAAACGTTAATATGAGTCTTTCTGTTAATTGAAACGCTCGTTTAGAAAGAATTGAATTGTTTTGTGATGTCTAAATGATCTCCATCAGTAACATAAACGAATAATATCAATATCATTCATTAAATAAAAGTGAATGTCTGATTTTGTTGTGTGTTTTTTAAGCACTTCGGGAAGTTGTATAACTCAGAGTAATTGGACATCAACCGTATAGCAATTCCAATATTTTTTAGTAAAATTTCCACTTTATCAAATGATTTCCAACCCCGATTCTTCGATCAGTTATTCCTCCTGGATGTAATTTTTTGTCTAAATACTAATCGGGAATAGTTTAGGAGCAGGCGATGGAAATAAGATAATCGAACGGATTAGTATTCCTGAAGTCGGTGAAGTACTGGCGATATTTCTTCTTGATCGGCGATAAGTCTCCTCTTAGGGACCTCGAGTCTTGAGAGATACGTGTTGTGGTTGACCCACTTCTGTGACTCCCCGGGTCTATCTATCGCTCCAAGCAACTTGGATAGGCAATTGAGAAAATTGCTTTGAATTCGAGAGGGGGGTGGAGAAGATGAGAGGGAGGAAAGACTCCATTCTTCTAATGATCGAAGGATATATCTCCAAAAAAAAAAAAATCATTGACCGAAATATAATTTTATAAAAATAACGTTGTTTATCTGAAAGAATAATTTTTGAAACAAAATTATGATAAAAAAACCCATGGATATTTCTCCACGTTAGCACAGGGTGAAGAAGAATATTCTGATTTAATAAATAGGTACCTACCTACTTACTTTGTAATTATGAAATCATTTTTTGATACCAGGCTTTGAAATATTTTCCGATTAGAAAACTACAGTTCACAAACTCTTATTACAATATTGAATGATAATTGTTGACCTTGATAATATATGTAGAAGAAAGAGGTCCGGGTAGAGGTCACTTATTACGGGTAAGGCGTTTATTTATTTATTTCCTCCCCTAAATAGCATTTCATGACATTCATCCGGGTTCAACTTCATTCACTACTTTTATCTTTACTCTTCCACATATCCTTGCCTTTTTATTTGTCTTTATTATAGCCTAATTGTATTATCACTTTATTATTACTTACTTTATTTAAAACATACTGTATTTTCTTTTATGCAATTAATATTCTTTACACTTATATTAAGTCTCTTTTTACCTATCAATATTAATACTGTATTTTCTAAAATATTTTTTATTCTTATTTTATTTTATATAATTTGGTTTCTAGATTTTTTATAATTTTTATTTCTTACTTTTTTATTACTTACAATTTTTATTTCGTAATTCTTATCATTTTCTACATTTACCCATATCATTTTTATCATTTTTACATTTCTATTTTATATTCAGTTTTTATTTTTTATCTCTATTACCTTATTTTTTACTTTTCAACACTTTCTGTTTTATTATTATTTTATACTTCGTTTTGTAGTTTACTACCTTTTTGGCACTTCGTTGTTTATAGTATACACTCATACATTTTAACCTTCATATTTACCTTGCTGTGCATCTTTATCATTTCTATTGCCTGAATTCACCTTACTTTTGTTTATTAATATTTACTATGTTTTAATATATTTGTACCAATTTTATTCTTAATTGTCTGTATTTTGCATATATCCCTGAAGAAGACCTACAAAGTAGGTCGAAACGTTGGCTAGTCAATAAAGTTTTTCTCCAATTCTACGAGGAATTCATTGCGACCTCTACCCGGACCACTTTCTTCCACTCTTATTACAATACTTTAAAATCTATTGTTTCAAACTGTAAAAAGTAATTTATCGGAGGAATTTTCTAATAATGCATAAAAGCAGAAGGAAATAAAAACTGACATTAACTTACGAATATCTCTCAAGAAATAAATGTATAAACATGTAAAAATTGAGAAACTATTTTAAGAAGTACAACCTTAATTATTCTACTTGTAAATTGACTTTATTGTTTTCGAAATATAGCAAAAAACCTTTTACATTTCAATTTGATGGTGAAATTTCAAATGAGTAATATATATTGGTCTAGTTATTTATAGAGTCCATATTAAAAACCTCTGTAATCAAAGTTTATTGCGAACCATGCCTATCAGTAATATTAGTCACTTTAGAATTCTCATTACGTGTAGGTATACTTTGATGTTTAATTAGTTCACTTTTGCCAATTAATCCTTCGTATTTAATGAAACTATGGTAGGAAAAAAATTATAATTATTTCCAAAAGTATAGAATATGTTTCCACAAATGAGGAGCTGGTGAACAGAACCTGATTAGTCGACTATAATTCGAACACACTTTTTTTCAAATTATGATGCCTTGGAGCTCGTTACGTCGATCTCTGTTAATATTTTGAATGAAAACCGTCTTGAAGTAGGGAAAAATAGCTTTAAAAAGTGCATTTTTGAACGAAATCGCTTTAGTCCGAGTTTTTACCAGTATGTTTGCAAAAATGTACATTCATATTTCATTCTAAAGCGGACTAGTCCCATGTAGTTTTCATTTCTTTAACACATTTTTAATCAAAAGTGGACATGTTCAGCAAAAGTTAAATATTAAGTAAAAAAACTGTAACACTGCACTGTAAAACTAGCATTGCTCTGGTAACTCTAAAATATGAATAAAAAAGTTAATCAGCTGTTACCATTTCAATTGTTGTGAGTGTTTTATGTTAATGAATAATTTCTAACTGTAAAAATGGACGAAAATATGACTGTATTTTAGCATTTTAGTAACGCAGTTCGTTGATAAATGGGTCGAGTGTCCTTAAGTAGAAGGGTATAAAGAGGTAATACAGACTGCATCAGGATCTACAGACATTATTGAAGAAAATGAGATTGGTGGAGTAGGTGAAATGTGGTAATATTGAGGAAGTGGAATTCACGGAAATTATTTAATTTTTTTAAATGCACAATTCATCTTTCGGATCTATACTTTTCGTCTCATTTTTGTAAGTCCTTTTAAATACAAAATCGGTTTCGTCCAATACTAACAAAACCGGACTTGCCACATGATTACGGCCACAACCGGATAAGTCCATCTTTTTCGAATAAAACCAGAGTAGTCCATTTTTGTTTCATAAATAACTTCTAGAATATAAAAGAAAATTAAACATTAATTGATCATGTAACAATAGTACTAAACCACCTTTCTATAACATAGAGTGTCTCATTAATCTCCTCTATGTAATAATATTACTTTTTTAGCCATCCTGTAAAATTTAATTTTGAGGACTAATCCGGTTCTGTTCACCAGCTCTTCAAATATAATACAGTCATTCTAAATTATTCATATTATAAGTTGATTATAATTTAATACAAAATAATAATATAGATTGAGACATATCTAAACACTTATTTTCCATAAGAATGAAACGATATTCTCTTGTATGTTTTTCATCAATTTAGATTTTATTATTTATTATTAATATAGTTTGGATTTTATTTTGGAACTTTGTTGAGAGTTCTAGAAAAGGAAAAACTAGTTAAAAAGAAAAGAAAATTATTTCCAAATAATAAATGCCCTAAAGTATTCAGTAAGGTTGAAATACTTCGGGGCATTTAATATTTGGAATTAATTTTCTTTCTTTTTTAAAATTATTTTTATCTTTTCTAGAACTCTCAACAAAGTTCCGAAATAAAAAATAAACTATATTAATAATAAAATTAAATTAAAATCTATCTATTACTCTTATAAATCTTATAATTTAAGGCATTTGAAAACATCATCTGACGGACCTCGTTATAATGAGGTATCGTTACCAATAATATATTTTCTGTGTTATCATTTGCAGGCATAGTGGATAACAAAGTGAAAAATACTAAACCGAATCTGTAATTGTTAAATCATTACAGGTTTTAATTTTTATCGGTTATGTATTTTTATTCTAGTTTTAAGAAAGTATACAATTATAAAATAAATGTACTTACTTATTACTATAACTGTAACTTATTCACTAGTTTTGAATATATTAACAACACTTCATTTCAAAATTAGAATTATTACTAAATTATGGTTTTTATTTGTTGGTGTTTATTTTATTACCCAGTTTGTTCGAAATAGTGTATTCCATTTTTGTTATTAAAATTGATGACATTTTCTTTTGCGCTTTTAATCTAAAAAATAATCCAAATCAAATGATATTTTTTATAGCAGATATTACTTAAAATTATTACAATTATTCTTTTAAACAGCTCCTTTTAAAATTGTTAAAAAACGTTTAAAGTTATTCTGAAACGCTTCATAACAGTGTTAAATGCTCTGAAAGCAATTTAGTTGTTGCTTTTTTTTCTTTTCGCTACGCCAACTTCGAAATAGAAGATCGAAGACGAAATTAATTAGGTAAGAAAATAGAACTCGGAGAGTAATGCCCAACTTGGAACAAGCACCAGGTGCCTTCAAAACTTTGTTTCCTTCCAACTTCGATTTTTTTTTTCGACTACATTCCTAACTAGGAAGGTTTCTAAGTTTATATCAACCAGTTAGTTTAGTTTCAACTTTCTTCTTGTAATGGTGTTCTTAAGTTATATATAATATTAAAGAAATAATATAAAAATTAAGTAATTCAGGATAATTTTAGTCTGTGAAGACCCACGATAATTTAACAATTTTTTGGCTGTATCTTATATGTAAGATATATATGAATAGTGTATACATAGATATTAATATACAAGTATATGCTTTAATATTAAGCATTAAAATATATATTGATTACATATTCTAATTTTAAAACGCATAAAAAAAAGCATGTTTATTTACATTTATACTCAGGCAAACATTACATTGATGAGGAGATTAAAAAGCTTGTTTATTCTCTGCTTTTATTTTTTGCCAAATATTTTTTAATAAGTTCGGAAATGTTGCACTTTATCGGATATATTTAAATCATGTGCCTGGTCTAAATGTCAAAAGATATAATGGTTTTTATTTGAAGTTATATTTATTTTCTTTCAAAACTGAAATTATAAAAATTTATTTTCTTTTCCTTGTAAAATCTTTGAATGTGACAGGTGAAGTATAATTTATAATACGAACCGTGCTCTATTTTTTTATTCATTGTATGATTCTCGAAAATTGGGGTTTTCTATGAACAAATTTTATGTCGATATTTCTCTCTAGACTTTTTTGTCAGACCGTATCCTATAATGCCGTCCTGAACTTGGCTAATACACGAGATTCTTAATTTTTTTATATAAAAATGTATATATTTTTTATTTATTCTAAGAAATAATGATTTTTTATTTAAATAAATAATAAATAATTCTGAACACAATAATGTATTGTATCATTTGGTATTTGAGATAATTTCATTATATATTTTACATTATTGCAAAAAATTTGTTTATGTTACTTGTTAACGAAAAGAAAAAATTAAGAATTACGTACTTATATTGTTTTGGGGGAAAAAAAATTTAGTGCGATGGCCGGGAATCGAACCCGGATCAACTGCTTGGAAGGCAACTATGCTCACCATTACACCACCATCGCCCATGCCAACGCCAGTTTAATCTAATTACTTAATACCCTTATTCAATTAAAATGTTCATACTATTTTAATATTTTAAGAAATATTATTCTCTTAAATTTTGTATATCGTTCTTCCTTGTAATTTACTTTGTATGCAAATGATTTTGATAATTCTCATGAACTACTCTTGAGACTACAATTTAGTTAACATTATTTGCTTAACTACTTTTTACTTTACATTAGTACAATTCAGAGTATGTTACTCTCATGAACATGTACAGTCGCATAATACATGATATTTTGTACCTTCGAAAGAAGCTAGCTGGTCCAACAAATAAAGTAGTGGGCCAGGAACTGATACAGAGGTAATATTTTTTATATTTATGTAACTTCAGAATAAAAATTTACGGACAGTTCCTTAATAAAAGTTTTATTCAATTAGCGGTTAAATATATTTATATTTTCATTCAATCATGTCTTAACTAATTTAAGAATTAGGATGATTGTTATTGCCCAAGTTCTGCAAGTTAAGATATAGAAATGATAGAAATATTCGTATTAATAAAAAAGGGTGGGTATGTTTTATCTAAATATGGTATATTTTTATGAAATTGCAAATTAACTAATTAAAAACAATAAATAAATAAAAAATAATAATAAATCTAACTAAAAACTATTTCAATATTTTACATGCAGGATCAGAGTTGAGGAACAGGAAAAAGGTGGCACTGATAGCATTAGTGGCTGTCACAACACATCACTCTACGATCACTAACTACTACAACCTATCTCGTGCTGTTATCAGTGATATTGCGTTGATAACATATTTTATCTATTAACTTCACAACAATCAACCAATCAAACGATACCATGATAAACAGCACAACAGCAAGCCTGTTTCTAGGCTAGTTCGTTGATAGTATTAAGATATTTTTGACAGCGATTTAAACATATCAAAGATGATTACTTAGGTAAAATTTCAAATTTATTATATTTAGTTTGAAAAGTCATTTTATTAAACAATTTATGTGTCAATGCCTATGAGGTGTATGCAGAATGAAGCGTTAATCTATCCTTAATATAATAATTTAATGACGGTATTTTGGAGTATTATTTTTTTTGAATGGTGTCAAAACTTCAACGATATGTCATTCTTTTTTATTAGGTGTACTGATATGACAAATTCGTCGTATACATATAGACAAAAGATTACGTAACGTATCTGTTTTATGTAAATTGTATTTTGAAGTTAATTAAATACATTAAAATTTGCTGAAATTCGGTGATATTGGTGCAATCCTAATCAGTGTAAAGGAGGGTCACCAAATTGTTGGCCGCCAGTTGGATATGATTAATATGCAACCTGCTCTCCCATGCAGTTAATCTCCTTTGCAGATGCCTATGGCAAATTGAATTTCGATCCTACAAAATCACAATCGAGCCGGTAATTAAATAAAATAATTGATGCTATTATCCCCTCTGATGATTCACTTAGGCGAATGATATTATTAACGGGTTTTAAGTCGGACCTATGGTGAAATGGTATTGGATATCCTTTATCGCAAACGAATAATGGTTAAATTGAATCCGGATTTTAAATTTTCATATTACTGATAATTTCTTTACCTTTGGTTTTATTTATTCAATCGTAGTTTGTCATAGGTATGCGGGGTGGTTCAGTGGTAAAGCGCTGAGTTGGTGCGCCGAAAATCTTGTGTTCAATGGGATTTGGATAGGTCCCTCACCAAGCCTCTATGAAGTGGGTACCTTTAATTGGAGGAACAACCTAGCATGATTTTAGACAATTCATCTCAACGTTTTACTTTAATAATGAGTATATCTTGCATATATAGTTCTAATTTATTTTATTTAAAGGTAGAAATGGATATTCAGATGTTACTTTTATTAACATTCGTATTTCTTCCCTAATATTGTATCATTGAGCTCTTTGTAATATATAAATCTTAAGAAATATCGATTGAACTCTGATGTGAATGAAACTTGTAATATATATCGTTGTTCTTTATCTATCCTATCTCCCAGAAGGGAGGTAGAAGGGTCAGAATGGATCTTTGTTTGTCACGTCAACGGTACATCTTATCTGCTCCTTTGTGGTAACGGCAACTGTTTTTTGATAGACCGGCCACTTCCCTCTATTGAACCAGCTCGTAGCTTAAAAGAGGAATGTGCTAAACCGTTTCAAACTTTTATGGAACAAAGAATGAATCTGCAGGAAACAGAATATTTGAATTCTTAAAACGTCTTGAAGAGTATACGAATCTATAAAATTTGACAGTATACAATTCCTGAACATAAAAGAAAGTTGATATTCACTAGAACTTTTTTGGTGTCATACATGAAAAGAGGTAAAATATCAACATAAAATCCACGATAAAAATACTCAGGTCAATATACTAAAATATAAATGAAGCCAAATTTTAAATTACATAATAATACTACATATAAGGTTCTTCGTATTAATCGTATCGAGGTAAATTATCTCTACTTAACTAAATTTATAAAGGATTGAATTTAAATAAAACTTTAAATATAAATTAATTACCGCAAGATAAATGAATTTAGTCACAGTTTCCAGAAAATCAAGGCTATTACACTAAGTGGGATAAAAAAAATAGTGGGATTTTTTAAAATTAATGATTTTGTTATCATTAATTTGAAAATAATTAATGATAACAAAATGAGGAATAAAGATTGGTGTTGCAGCTGCATAGCTATCATCTCCATCCAAAATTCAATTAGACGACTGGATAGCTAAAGGATGAAACTATTTATCACGATAAATGAGGACTGTGACGCATCGCGCGCGGTGGAGTGGGAAGCGCCGCAGTTTTGAGGTCATTTTTATGCGTATCGAGATTTCCATTCACTATAACTTTTGACTCAGAGAAGCTAAGATGTTTGTTTCATTTTCAATCGGCAGCTGCCGATTGAATATTGAATATTATAATACATAAGTGCAAAATAGTGACAGTGATTATGGTAAGGTATAGAATAAAAAAAGTATTATCAAAAAAAAAATGCCAGCCTCTACATCTCGAAAAACCAAATCCAAATACAGAAATCGTATACGGTTGGAAAGGGCACCTCAAGAGGGATCGAATGGCAACAACAAAACACCATTTAGCCGAATCAAGCAGTGCCGTGAACGTAAAAGAATGAATCCATGTCAAAATGTCAGTGGTAAAATCTTTGCTACAATTCTTACTTGGTTAACCATTGTATAATCATTACAAGATTACAGTATACAATGATTTATTTCATGCTACCACAATAACCAGGTTGTGCCAGCTAACGCTACCGATGATGATCCGATCAAGCATCTACATTATATCTGGCTGAAGTACACTGTAGTCAAAGTTCTGCTAGCAAGAAGCATTGGAATGAAGAACATTTTCTCGACTTTGCTCCTGTCCAGCATTCAATACCGCTGAACATTATTTACAACGTTATATATCAATAAGAACTATCGTTTGCTTTGATGTAATACATAAATAGTAATATTTTATATAAAAAACATTACCCGTTACGTAAATGTATTTACACACAACACACGGCCATGTCCATTACACAGCTACACCACATTTTTGAAAACAGTGGATGATAGTCATTTAATACATAATATAACCCGAAATATTTTACTGCTTACCATGATTTCATACCAATTCTAGTTGTTAAAATGTACATTAACTACTAGCACAAATAATGGCTTATGTAAAATTATGAAAAATTGCTTCATAGTATAGCAAAACGATTTGAAAATCTATGATCATTCATTTAACAATTGTTGATCAGTTGATTCAATAGCATAATTTGGTCCTTTTGAGATTGTTTTCATATTGCCAACCAATAAATACTATGTTATGGGACCAGAACTTTCAATGTACAGACAGATGTACTCCCAACTCAAAGAGAAGAAGAAAGTAGAGAGAAAAAAAAAGGTTGTGATTTGTCGGAGGGTTGATCAGGTACAAAGGACAGGAATGCCGGACCACATTCCCGACGTCTTCAATCAAACAGACCTCCTCTCTGTGATTTCGGCACTAGCTTTGTAGTTGTTCGTTTCTTTAGCAAATAGTAACCAATTGTTTAACTAGGGTGATGTTGTTTTAGTTACTGTCTTTAAAAGTATCTCTCCTCTTTAGTTAAACCTACAGAAGAGTAATGTAAGGAAGAAATAGTTGGGGGTGCAGTCAATCAAAACACCTAAATAAGTGTAACTTATTTATATGTGCCGACGTTTCGGCCTACGATGTAGGCCATCTTCAGGGCGAATAAAACACGCGGCAGCTAGGTGAGCTCAGACCCTGTTCAGAGCTCTGGGTCTGAGCTCGCCTAGCTGCCGCGTGTTTTATTCGCCCTGAAGATGGCCTACATTGTAGGCCGAAACGTCGGCACATATAAATAAGTTACACTTATTTAGGTGTTTTTATTGACTGCACCCCCAACTATTTCTTCCTTACATTAGAAGATACAGTCGACCAATTCTTCTCTAACCTACAGAAGAGTAGTTTATTTTAGTTAGGTTGTGCATACCGCAAGGAAGAACACACTTTAGTTAATTTTATATATTTCCCAAATAATTCACTTAATTGAATGGGATTGATTAAGAATATGATTAATCCCTTAGTTGACTATATACCAGGCTAAACTATAAGCACTGTAATATAATATAAAATAATGTTATAAAATCAGTTACTATTTATCGGAATCAGGACGAACTGGGTATGGGATGATAATTTCTGGCCTGTTTATCAGAGGCTGTGATGTATGTGGTCATTAATGATCAGTTCATTAATCCGGCTGGGGCCTTTTGTAGCCAGGCGAAATCAATGACCATTATCTCTTCAGGATCATATTGCTCCGAATCATGGATGATATCCATTTTCCTCTCTAAGGAAATGTTTGAAATTTGAGTTCTTTACAGAATCAATATATTTTGTTTGGTTTCAAAGAAAAAATAATTAAAATTTAAAAATATAATTATATTTTTAATCACCTTTGTAAGAGCCAATGAATATATTTACTCCTCAACCACATGAAATTAGTACACAATTTATGGTTCTTGAATTTTGAATGCATATGATGAATATCTGAATGCCCCTTGGATGAATTTTTCGCTTCAAACATCACGATCGTTTGATTGAAAAGCTTATATCACACATTTTGTTGTTGATTGTTGAGTGTAAATATGCAGGAGTCTTAGAAATAAAGAAGGAAAGAAGAAAATAACTCATAGAGCCGCCTTTATTTAGCTTCATAGCATTCATGTTTATCACTCATTCATTATTGGGCGCTGCAGCCCTTGCAGTTCATGCAAACCCCATCTTTCTTAAGTTATCCTCCAAGTCATCCATTCACCGACACCTGTGTCTACTCCGTTCCAGCTCCATTCTTTCTATTATACATGTGTATTTATGTCTACTCTTCCTTATAGGATTTAGGATATCAGGTTCCTCGTAGTCTTGCATTGCTTCTCATCCTCCAATTATGTTCTTCTTTGACTGGTACAAAGATCTTGCTTGGCCTAATTATCGTTTTATGCATCAGAAGCCTAGCTTTCCTGGAAATACTTTATATCGGAGATTTTTTGCAGGGCATAAAAACATCTGGTTCCTGCAACCATTCTGGCCTTCATTTAAACTTCTAAATCGATATTCTGCGTCACCAGTAATTGTAATAAAATTGGAAGAATTAGTGGTTATTTTTTCTAATGTTTATTCCTTTCATTTAAGTCTCATGAAAGGACCTAATTATTGTCACTGTTTTTTACAAGATTTTTAAATTTATTTTATATAATAATATTTGTATTTCTTTCTAGTCTTTTCATTGCCAAGAGTCAATAAATTAGGGTATGTCATTTATTGAGCAAAACATGATTATTTTAAATTCAGTGGAGTCACAAGAGGCTATTGTCAAGGCATCTTATGGTGGTTCAAATGTTGAATACAACCTCTCTGTCGTTTATAAATGCGCTCGAACATACAGGAGATATGCCGAAGAGGCATGCGAACGTCGAAAAGGGCGTAGGCCTAAGTTAGGCCCATAAGGGCTACAATATAAGGGCCACTTTAGTCATCGGGGGTAATTTGCTCACCATTCAGAGTTACCTCGCAGGGCCAGAATAACAAGTAGCTTTACTTCTGCCTCCCACCCGCTACTTAGTTGTCTGCCTGCCGATCTTGTGAGGGTAAGGGGGAGAAAAGTCGTATGTTCGGGGAGGATGCGGAGTTCTACGAATAAACTTATATTTTCGTTGTCGAGGCAGCGTTGTCCAAAGAGTTAATACGAGTATATCATCCTAACGATTCAAGACTGGTTACATTCAAATACTTCTGAGTTAAAATTTATTTCTTGCCCCATTCACAAAAATAATATTAACTTACCCACTCATTGAGATAGATTGGTAACCTTTATGAATAAAAATCCTCGATTGCTGAAATTAGAACCGGTAACACAAAGAAAAATATCCGTTATAGATAAAAAATAAAAAGGATTACTTGTTGACAGGCAACTTCAGTTGAAATAAATTATATTTTATCTATCTAAAATGAAGATGAAATAGCCTAAACATTTCTATCGACATCAATTAAACCAGAAAAACACGCTAGAAAACATTATTTCCTGATGAACTAGAACAGTAGGTATTATTTTTTCTCAAAGATTATGAAATTAATTCCTTTTCTGTAAAAATACACATACTTCATAAAGGAGATTTTAAAAAATTATCACACAAAGAAATTGAGTAAGAGAAGTAGATCAATGTTATTCACTCCGGATTAAAGTATCAAGTGTGAATATATGATATTATTTCTTTTATTTATACATGCATATAAAAAAAAAAAAACTGTACCTCTACAGCCCATGAAGGGTCTGGGATTCAGTACATGGTAAAGAATGTACTATTTCATGGACAACGGTTCTGCAAGGAGGTGACTTTTCCTAGGTCACGCTCAACCGCCAAATTTTTTCACCTTATTTTGGGTACCCTATTTTTATAATAGTTTATAGAGGCTGGGTGGGCCCCAGGAGGGTCCTAGATCCCTTATGATCCATCTCCCGCTGCAAACAGACATGGTCAAAATCATGGCCTGCAGCGGGATTTGAACCAGGATTTCTGGCATGGCAACTCAGTGCTCTGAGCAGTACCACTGAGCAACTCCGCTCCCATACAAACATATAATGCCACTTATTTCGCTGAGTAAGTATTAAGAAAGTTATGACGCACACATTGGTTTAAAAATATGTTATATAGTAACTTTAAGTAATACATGGTCATTCATATGGTCACTAAACATATACAGTCATTAATTATTTCTTAAAAGTATAGAATTTCTTTTTTTTTTTTTTTAGTATAACAATCATTAATATTAAGATATACATACCGCCATGGACGAAAAAAAACTAACTGCAATAATTATACACGACTTTTCAAAAGCTCTTTAACCATTCCATCCTTTTTTCTAAATTAAAATCTCTTTCACTTTCCAACAGTTCAATATCTGGCTCCAAGCTTTCCTCTCGGATAGGACTCAAGCGGTCTCCGTCCCAAATCAACCCCTATCCTCTTTCCTTCTGCTGAACAAAGGATTGGCTCAGGGATCTAGTATTTCCCCAATCCTTTTCAATTGTTACATTAATGACCTTCCTAAATCAATCCACCGCTGTTCTCACCACCTATACGCCGACGATTCCATTTCTCCTTTCCTCCCTCTGAGATAATAGCAGCATTTGCTAGTATTTAGGATGACCTGGATAGAATCAGTGCCTGGGCTGACCTGAATATACTGATGTTAAAAGCTGCTAGAACCCAGGCCATTCTAATTGGTTTCTACACCCTTCTTAAATTTATCACCTCACTTCCCTGATAGCACTTAAATGGTCACCCTATTGCCTTCAGTTCCTCTGTTATGAACCTCGGAATCATTTTCGACCAATTCCTCTCATAGAAACCCCACGTTGCCCACATTTCCCGTCGAGCAATAAGCTCCATAAAGTTATTCCATCGTTTCCGGCATCTTTTAACAATACCTATCTGTAAGCTCCTCATCACTTCTTTTATCTTTCCACACTTTGACTATGCCTGTGTGGCTTATGGTGGGCTCTCCAACGAACTAGAGGAAAGACTGAGAGGAATTATGAACACCGCTCTTCCGAGGAAGTCTTATGTGTCCCACCTCTATGATGAGTACAAGTGGCTCCATTTCCTAGGTTCTTTTATATACCAAGCCATCAACTCACAACATCCCATCTTATATTTATAATCTCCTACAGTTCATATCCTCTATTTAATCCCAAGGCACAAAATCCCGCCTTACCGACTTTTACTCCCGTTCCCACAGAACCAAACCTTTTGAGCGCTCCTTTCTCGGTCGGTCTACCTCTCTTAGGAACTCACTCACACCTGAAATCCGTCATGCATCTTCTTTATCCACATTCAAATCCAAACTATTCCTACATCTCCTTGATTCCCAAACAGATGCTCTCTAATCAATAAAATAAATAAGCTATATTCAACATAATAGATTGAGTAAATACTGTAAATATTCCACACTCATTATGATACTATTATTTATATTATTAGATGTTCTTAGCTACTTTTGTATTTTTCCATTAGCCAATATCAGTTTATTGTAAATTTATATCCTATTATTTTATTTCTTGTTGGTTTTATATATATATTTCTCTATCAGTATATATTTTTATTATTTCTAATATGTAAATATTTAATATGTGAATGTTTTTATGTATGTATGAGTGGAAATATGCCACACTCATGATTATATATACATATATATATATATATATATATATATATATATATATATATATATATATATATATAGAATAGAATAGAATAGAATAGAATAGAAAAGTAACTTTATTCTGGGACAAAGTCCCTTTAGAATAACAGATATGAACAGGAATAAAAACATAATATTTATCTGGCCAGAAGGCTAAATGTTACAAATCATAAAGCGTGAAAACATGACAGAAAACAATTTAAAAAGAAATATATAAACAAAAATAATAGTAAGTAAATAAATAGTACAGATCTTGACAGGATATTAAGCAATTACAGAGAATAGATAAATCCAAAGCTTTTGAAATTGAATGCATGAGCTAGCATTCAATAATTTGTTTACATGATGTACAGCTTTTCCAAGAGCAGAATTAAAAGAACTAGATAACACAGTTTGTTATTATATACATTGTATTCTAAGCAAATGACTAACCTACCTAGAGACTATCCTTCTGGGAAGCTAATAGATGTTGAAACAGCCAGGATTTGAATAATGATAGAGAGGGAGTATGACGGATATTAGGAGGGATTGAGTTCCACATTGTGGTGGAGCGGGCGAGAAAGGAACGTTCGAATGCTTTAGTTCTGTGTGAACGTATATAGAGATCAGAAAGGCGGGATCTTGTTTTATGGTGTTGCACTGATGATTTGAATTGGAGGAGACTGTAGATATATGAAGGGTGTTGAGAGTGAATGGATTGGTATAAGAATGAACAGAGGAAATATTGTCTTCGGAAGGGAGGGAAAAGCCACTTTAACCCATCATAGAGGTGGGAGACGCGCGATCGCTTCGGAGTACCAAGCACAAATCTTAGAGAGCAATTCATTATTCTCTTTAATCTGTCTTCAAGCATTTTAGAGAGGCCTCCATATACCACGCTACAATAGTCAAAGTGGGGGAAGATGAGAGAAGATACGAGAAGCTTACGGGAAGATTGTGTAAGGAGATGACGAGAACGATGAAACAACTTCAGGGAACTAATTGTCCGTCGGGATATTTGGGCGATGTGGGATTTCCAGGAAAGGTTTTGGTCGATGGTGATGCCTAGGTTTTTCACCGAGGAGGTAAACGTGATAGGATTATCGTTTAGGAGTAATGTTGGGAGGGTGTGGATGGGTGTAAGGAGGGAATTGGAACCTAAAACAATGGCCTGCGTTTTCAATGCGTTCAGTTCCAGTTTGTTCAGCTTTGCCCAGGCACAGATCCTATCCAGGTCTTCCTGAATACTAGCGAACGCAAAAAATAGCTCGGAAGGGGGAAAGGACAGATATATTTGGAAATCGTCAGCATATAGATGATGGGAACAGTGGTGAACAGATTTAGGGAGATCATTGATATAGCAGTTGAAAAGAAGAGGAGAGATACTTGAGCCCTGTGCCACGCCTGAGGAAAGAGTGAGGAAAGAGGAAAGGGGATGATTAGGTATAGAAACTGCTTGAGATCTATCAGAGAGGAAGGATTGGAACCATCGGATGGAACTGTTAGAAAAGGACATTGATTTGAGTTTGCTAAAAAGGATAGAATGGTCCAAGGAATCAAAAGCTTTAGTAAAATCAAGAAGGATAAGCACAGTTAGTTTTTTGTCGTCCATAGCGGTATGTATGTCATTGGTGATTTTGGTAAGTGCCGATTGTGTGGAGAAACCGGGACGGAAACCAGATTGAAGTGGGTCAAGGAGGTTGGACTGTTCGAGGAAATTTGACATTTGTGACTGGACTATTCTTTCTAGAGGCTTGGAAAGGTTTGAGAGGATTGAGATTGGGCGGTAGTCTTTGAGTGAGACAGGGTTAGAGGATTTATTAATAGGATGGACTATGGCTTTTTTCCAGGAGGCTGGGAATACTCCGTTTTGCAGTGAAAAATTGTATATAAAGAGTAGGACAGGTATAATATCGATAAGGCAGGATTTTAGCAGTTTGACAGGAATCCCATCGAAGCCTGTGGAGATGGAGTGGGATTTCAGAACAGAGGAAATAATGTCGTTGGGTGAAATGTCAGCGAAGTAAAAGTTGTCAGGGTTGAAAGATGGTGGTAGGGAAAATACGGGAGAGGATGATTTAGAAGTATTAACTGAGGTGGACAAAAAATATGAGTTAATTTCATTGGGAGAGGCTGGAAAGGGCCTAGAACAAGATGAATTAAGAAGAGAAAGCTTTCGAAGGAGATGCCATTTGGATTTAGAATCGGGAGCAGATGAAAGGGCTTCGTGGAAGTATTTGGTTTTTGCCTGCCTGATTGCCGACTGTGTCAGATTGCGGAGGGCCCTAAACGCTTGATAGTCGTCAGTTAACCTTGTCCGTCTAAAGCGTCTTCGGGCCGCATCACGCTTCCTTTGAAGATCTTTAATTTTTTGACACAACCAGGGAGCAGGCTGGTGACGGAAGGTTGAGGTTTTCAGTGGGGCATGGGTGTCAAGGATATATTTGAGATTGGAAGTAAGTATGTCAACCATCGAATCAATAGAGGCACAAGAATAAATCTCTCTCCAATCCAAGGCTTCAAGAGAGGGTGAGATGTTCTCTGGGGTGAGAGCATCTAAGTTGCGAAAGGTTACGGTTTTAGGTAGTATAACAGGAGTTTGGATATTGTATGAAATATGGATGAGATCATGAGAGGACAGAAATGGAACGGGTAATTGAGAGGAAGAAAGGAGGTTCTGCCGTGAATCAATGACAAACAGGTCTAACCATGTGTCGGATTGAAAGGTGTGATGGGTGGGAGAAAATGGGACAATGGAAAGGTGTAGAGAGTAAAAGAGATTTTCCAGGTATAGTTGATCGTAGGATTGGACAAGGAGATTGGCATTAAAATCACCGGAGATAATGATATGGTTGTAGAGAGGAATGTAGTCGTAAAGGGTAGATTCAAAAATTGAATCAAGAGGGGCCAAAGGAGGGCGATATACTACGACATAAAGGAGAGGGTTTGGGTTAAAAGAGATTTCAACCAGAAGGAATTCTGTGTGAGGATAACCAGTTGCGGGTGAGGAATCAAGGATACGTGATTTTAGGGAGTTGTGTACGTAAAGACCTACTCCTCCACCAGTCCGGTCTACCCGGTCGTGGCGAAGGAATGAATAGTCTGGTAAGGATATTGCAGAGGAGGGGATGTGGGGTTTTAGCCATGTTTCGGAAATTCCAATGGTATGATAAAAGTTTTGGGTAAAATATTGAAGGAATTCGTCATAATGGGCAGGTAAGGATTGGGTGTTGACGTGACAGGATGTCAGGATACTGGACATGATGGTGAGGTAGGAGAGAAGATCCCCGTAAAAGAGGAGAAGATGCTGTGTGCAATTAATTTTAGCAGGTAGATTAGGTAAAAAGCTGTGAAATGTTCCAGATAGTTGAAGACATGCAAGATAAAACAAAAAACATATAAGAATATTAATAGTATAGAAATGATAATACTGTTAAAATATGTAAAAAGAGAAAATAATGAATTAATAATGAGAGAAGCTAAGTAATAGAATATATATAGCTGCTTGAACATGAACAAACTTAAAAATATAGAACAAAAGATCCTAAGAACTAAAAATATGGACCAATAAAAAGAAATTAACTGTATAGAGAGGGCGTGGGCAAAATCCAAAATTCCGTGGTGAGCGCCATAGGTTGTCATAGAGCTAGCGGGGAAACAAAACTTTAGTAGTCACCCGAAGACGTCTAGATCTTGGGCCTGATCTATGAAGACCACCTGGTGACCATCTTCTTTTCTACAGCGCACTCTGCCCCCAGAGAACCACACATACTTTATCTTTCCCGCTGCCTTCTTCTGACGGGCTAACCAGTAGAGGTGCTTGTTACCTTTTGTCATCTCCTCGCTCAGATAGATACGGTGGCAGTCATTTCCCTGCCAACCTAAATCTCGCGTAGAGAAATCTCTTTTGACTTTTCTTTTATGTAACAAGTCATCCCTCACTGATTTCCTCACGAAGCGTGCTATGATAGGTGGGGGTCGCGGGTCATCATTTCTTGCTCTCCGTCGTTGCACTGTGTCCAGATCCTCTAGATTTAACTTTATGCCTAGGCCCGCACCGATACTAGTTAATAGGCCGGAAGGGGTCTCACCGGCTAGGACTGGGATCCCCCGGATCTCCAGGGAGTTAGATAACATGCCCTGCTCACTTTTGTTTACCCGCACTTCCAGATCTCCTACCCGGGCCTTTAAAGCTTTATTTTCCGCCAATATCTCTTCTATGAATCTTGATTGGCCCTCTAGATGTTTTTCTATTGTGGTTAGTTTATCACTAAACTCAAAGGTGAGGTCCCCTTGTTTATCAACGGCTGTTTTGATATTTTTAATCTCATCTTTAATACTGGTTTCAATTTGTTTCACGGCCGTTAGAACATCTGATAAAGAGAGTTCAGCTTTAAGTTTTTCTCCCGTCGCCGTATTCTTTTTCGCCTGGTCACACTGAGAGCATAACCACAGATTTTTTTTGACAGATTTAAGGGCCTCTAAATCTTTATCAGTGAGGTTAATGCATCGCCCGTGAAATATGAGATTGCATTTAGAGCAACTAATATTGATTTTGTCATCTCGGGTAATAACGCCGTTGCAAATAGTGCAGTGAACCATAATGAATAAGAAGAGAAAAAATAATTACGTAAGTAAATAAATAACTCACAATTGTTTGTATGTTCGGGATAATGCCTAATGCTGTTGGTATTAGGACCGAAAGCTTCACCGTCTTCAAGGTCGTCGAACTTAGCTTAATTTATCGAATGAAAATCTTCTCTCTGCTTTTTTTTGAATAAGTTTATAGTATAATAAATAATAAATAATAACCAATAAATATATAGTGAGAAGAAAAGAGACAAAACTAAACACAACACTACAAAAACACGGAACAAAGAGCAGAAGAAATTAGGAGATAATACGATGTGTACAGGACGGTGTCTCTGGCCAGACTTATATATATATATATATATATATATATAATTATATATATATATATGTATATGTATTACATATATATATATATATATGTAAGATTGCTTTGACGTGATTTTATTCTTTATTTATTAAGGAATTAAATTACACGTTCTTTCAAACTAGTAATTAAACACTTATAACAAAATTAATTTAACTAACAAACTTTAGCACATGTGTTTTTATCCAAAGTCTAAACAAACACTGAAGGTTACAACAGTGAGTTATCACATGTAGTAACCTTACACCTCCACCTCTGAAGACGATTCACACGGAGAAAAAGGAAGCAGCTTGCTGGAATGAAAGAAATTGGAAATCTTCTTTTTCTTTCCACTTGCGACTTCATAAAATGTTGGGGAAATCTTTCGGACGATTGGAAAAGGTCCAATTCGTACGGGGTCAAGTTTGTTGCGATTTAATTTGTTTCCGTTCTCGATGTAAACCAAATCGCCAATCTTGAAATCATGATGTCTCCTATTCTTGTCTATTCTCGCCTTATTTATTTGAAAGTTCCTTAAAGAATTTTGAAAAGCTAATTTTCGATCCTCTTCTAAGGAAGATGTATTGTCTTCGATAAGAGGAGATATAGCCTGTTTCTTCCCAAGAAGTAAGTATGATGGTGCGAATCGTGTTGAACTATGAATTGTATCATTATACTCATTGACACATTCCTTTGCGAGAATCGGCCAGGCTTTATTTGTCTCACTGTTTATTTTGCATTGTAAGCGATTCACTAGCGTTTGATTTAATCTTTCGTTAAGCCCATTTGATTCTGGATGATCAATGCAACAAAAAACAATCTGTATTCCTTTTTTTTCCAAATAGTTTTTAAAATGGGTTGAATTTATGGAAGCATATTGGTCGGCTAATAGGACCGAAATATTATTATTTTTAGCAATCGGATTAATCAGAGTAATTAAGTCGTGAGCGCTTTGACCCTTACTCGTTGAGATCCATGCATATCTGGTGAAATGATCCACCAAAATGTGCATGTATTTCTTTGGTGACCGATTCCCTGAAAACCCTCCAACAGTATCAAGTGACATTATTTGGAACGGGTCAGTGGCAGGACCCAGTTGTGAGAGAAAGCCGATAGCTCGACTGCGACGGGCTTTATTTCTAACACATATCTGGCAACTTTTACAGAAGTTATGGATTGCTTTGTCGAAACCCTTGAAGTAATAATGCGGCCGAATCGTGGCGATCATCTGTGCTGGACCAATGTGACCGTAATGATCATGAACCAGATGGATGATTTCATTTCCTAATTTTGGAGAAACAAATATTCTCAGTTTGCCTTTTAATCTTTTAAGGATCATTCCTTGCTTATAGTCAGTCCGTTTTGCTACTTTTAACTCCGGAAAGTGTTCAGCTTGGTCTTTTAATATCTGAGGTAGATCGATCAAATTCACGATCCTGGTTGCATCTTCATTATTGAAATATTCCAAAACTGGATTTCTTGATAGTAAGTCGGCTAGAATATTTTCTTTGCCTTTTTTATAAATAATGTTGAAATTAAATTGTGATAAATAAAGAATTAGATCGCCAAGAATTTCATCTGATCTGGCCTTAGTCTTCAAGTTTTCTAATGGCTTATGATCGCTGCATACTGTAAAGTGGCGTCCTATTAAATAATATTGCCAAAATTTTATAGCGTCTTTGATCGCCTTGCATTCCAAATGAATGATGTTTAAACGTTTTTCCCTTTCCGATAGTTCCCTTGAATAATAAGCTACAGGATGCAGCATGCCATCTTCTTGTGGCTGATTCAGAGTAGCGCCTATCCCTTTAAAACTGGCGTCTGTTTCTATAAAGACGGGCTTATTATAGTCGTAAATTGACAGTATTGGGGTCGTACATAAATAATCTTTTATCATATTGAAAGCTTTTTTACAATCACCGGACCATTCAAGCTTCACGTCCTTTCTTAATAACCGATGTAATGGTTCCAGTTTTTGAGAACTATTTTCTATATATCTTAAATAAAAGTTTATTGACCCTAAAACACTTCGTACTCCAGTTTTATCCGATGGACTTTGTAGGTTTTTAATTGATACTAAATTACCTTCAGCTGGTGAGACTCTGTTCTTTGAAATTGTATGACCCAGATATTTAACAGATTTAGCTGCAAACAAACACTTGACTAGTTTTAGTTTGAATCCTTCAGCGTCGGTCACCTGCAAAAATTTGTCGATATGTTGAAGATGATCTTCCCAGGTTTGACAGAAAATCAAAATATCATCGATGTAATTGATGCAGAATTTTTCCAAACCATTTTTTCGGATAATGTTTGATAAGATTCTCTGGAACGTGGCCGGAGCATTTTTCAGACCAAATGGAAAGACTTCGACCATGAACTTTCCATATTTTGTTATAAACGAAGTTTTTTCTCTGTCCTCTTTTTTTAGTGTAATACACCAAAATGCTGAATTAATATCTAAAACCGTAAAGTATTTACAATTTACAACTTTGTCGATTACGTCCTGTATCGTAGGGAATGGAAAAACTTCTGGAACTACCAATTTATTTAATTTGCGAAAATCGATACACAAGCGTGATTTCTTGTTCTCCTCTTTCTTGAACGCGAGGGTTACAGGGGAAGCGAACGGAGAATCAGATTCTTCAATAATTTTTGCTTGCAATAATGTTTTAATCTGTCTTCGTATTTCTTCATCGTCGGGAATTGAGCATTTATACGGTCGACAAGTAACATATTCATTAGATAATAATTTTATCTCTGCTTCTTTTGATTTCACTTTCCCAATATCAAATTTATCCTTTGCAAATATGTGTTTATGCTTTTCTATTAGCTTTGCAATCTGCTGTTTTCGCTCCTCATTTTCAATATGATGTAAATTGACGTCGAACTCTTCTATTTTTAAACTTTCATTAAAATTTAATTGAGTATTATCGTTGGGATCATTATTATCAATTGAAACTTGATTATCATCTATTTGAATTTTTTCCATCTGATTTAATTTAGATCGAATAATATTATCCTCTCGATCACTATTGGATCGGTTTTCATGTAAATCTATCACATTGTTGTTATCTGTTCGTTGTAATATTCTTAAGTTTTCATTTTGAATCAATTGAAACTTTTTTATGGCATCAATCCCCAATAAGATGTCATAAGAAAAGTTTTCATTCTTGAAAACATAAGTTATTATGTAGTCTGTCCATTATGTCCAATACGAAGTAAAATTTTAGCCCGGGCTGAAGTGAAATTTAATCCGCTGATAGTTTTCAATACACTTTTTTTTTCAATTAATTTCAACTTTAGCAAGTCAGCAATTCGTTGAGAAATTAATGTAACGTTGGAGCCACTATCATAAATAGCCTTAGTTTTAACCCTATCACATATGATTACATTAAGCTTCATCAACGGATCTAATTTCGCCCGTTTCTTCAGTTTAAATGTTTGTCATCCAGGTCTGTTTGTAATATCTCTTAGTCGTCAATCTCAGAAGATCTTTCAGTTATGTTTGATTTTAGTTTTTCTGAAACTTTACTTCGATTGCGGCATTCCGATACGAGATGGTATCGATTCGGAAATCCAATAGCTGTACAAATTGAACATGCTGTCCTTTGAACTTTGTTCTTTGAGTGAAATTCATCTCTCTGAAAAGTTTTCAAGCCAGAAATTATTTTAGATTTAGAACTTGGCGGATTTTCCTTCTTCTTTGTAGAAAACGAGTCCTCTAGTTTTCGGAGTTCCGCATATAAGTCTTCAACAGTGTTAATTTTCTCTCTATCAAGTTCTTCTTGAGCTTCTTTCGGCAATCCAAAAACGATGAGGTTGATACGGGATAATTCAGTACCCTTAGGTTCTACTTCTAGGCATAACCTCTCCTTTATAAGCGCGTAATCGATTAAAGACCCACCCAAGTATTTGTAGTTGAAAGCTTTCCTAACAATATGCCAGCCTTTATCTACAAAAACGTTCAAGAATGACTCTTTCCAAGTACTCCAGTGACCATTTACACCTATTTTCTTTAGATTTATTTCAAACCAATCTTTTGCTGGGCCCATGACAAAAAAACTCAAAGCTTGAATCTTACCACTATCGGAATTTACCTTGAAGTGGTAATACACTCTTCTTCAAATTTAGTTAACCATTCTTTAGGATCTGATTTATTCCTTTCAAATTTTTCTATAACAAATTTTTTTTCGATTTGATGAAGTTTTATTTCCTCTTGTTTTAAATTTAAATATAATTGGGTTTCTAATTGTCTAATCCGATTTTCTAACTCTATTTGTTCAGCTTTAGCAACCGAGGAATTTGATATTGGGTCACATTCTTCTAAGGGAAACTCTCTAAAACAAACATTATCAGCTTCATCGAAGTATTCTTTTTTTATATTGTTACGGGCGCCGGCAGGAAGACGGAAGCAAGAGGATTAGCGGCTTAAATCCGTCGGCGGGAGAAGTTAAAATAGGATTTGGACCGTTCTAGATCGTCTCCTTTTGTCGGCAAAGGATTAAGAAGATTCCAGAATCTTCTGGCCCCTTCGTGTTCTAGAATGTTCGGCCTTGCCTATAAAAAGACTTCCGTCACCTCGAGCCAGTCAGTCTTAGCCTGAGAGTAGACCAGTGAAGATCTGTGATAAGTGAGTGTCAGTGTGATAAACTAGTCAGTGTTGAACCGGCCAGTGTAATAAGTGTAACAGTGAACTGTAACAGTCTCGCGAGTGTAATAAACTGTTTCTGTTTGTTACTGTGTATCAGTTTGTCATACTTGGAGAATCTTACGGTCGGTGGACTAGTGAACTGTAAGTGTTAATATTAGTTATAAATTGTAGTGTAATTTTATAATATTCATAGAAACTATTGTAACTAGTTAAGCTATCTAGAATTAGTAATATCTTATATTATTGTAATAATTAAATAGGAGTTAGGCCTAGATAATAAATATTTAGAATATTGTTATTATAAATTTATATTAGTTCAATAATTTAATTGTTAATAGTTTACTTGTATACTTTTTATCACTTTTGTTAATAAATATTAGTATCTTTAATTAAGGAATTGTTTAATTAATTTTAATACCCAGTAGCCCGTAACAATATTTTCATCGATTTTTACAGAAACTGTTCTATAACCTGTTTGGTTCTTAATAGCAAACATTGCATTTTTTATGGGTTTTTTATTTAATAGAGAAATGTGGATACTTACATCTCTAAATTCTTCTGGCTCTAAATACCAAGTATTCCTATTAATGGATATACATTGAATCACAAATTCTTTCTCAACTTTCTTAACTACTTGAACATGAAGAAAATCCATTTTTTACTAGTTGAAATCTTGTAATTTAATTTGTAAGATTGTTTTGACGTGATTTTATTCTTTATTTATTAAGGAATTAAATTACACGTTCTTTCAAACTAGTAATTAAACACTGGTAACAAAATTAATTTAACTAACAAACTTTAGCACATGTATTTTTATCCAAAGTCTAAACAAACACTGAAGGTTACAACAGTGAGTTATCACATGCAGTAACCTTACATATATATATATATATATATATATATATATATATATATATATATATATATATATATAAGTTAGGATTAGACTGAACACGTATAGTAAAAAAAAGGGAAAAAGGGGCATAGAGATACTCGCGCTGATAGTAAAAGACTCCCTTGGATTGTATTAAGGATACGCCTCGAGATACGTCCTACGAGCGCTGCCTCTAAGAGCGTTACATCTGACTCCTGAAGCGTGCCATTTTCTTTCCTCGCCGCTATAAGTCCTTGGATCTGATCTGCCCCTTTTATAAAGTGGTCCAGATCTCCTATGACTTCCGTAAAGAGTTCAAGTTGGCTAATCACTTCGTGAATGAAAGCCGAACTTTGTAAACGGATTTTTACCAGTTCAAACTGGGTCGTTTCTGTTGCTTTCTTCAGTTGTTCTTCCAAACCTGCCCTCTCTACAGCTGCCTGTGCTAGCTGGTATTCCAGTTTTTTCAATTCTTCTGATTGAGTCATACTTTCGACTTCCAGGTCGCAATAACAATAACAACGACCGTTACGTTTACGCCCGAACCACGTGTACGTATAAAAAGGGTCCCGGGTTTCGGCACCAGTTAGGATTAGACTGAACACGTATACCATAGTAAAAAAAAGGGGGGAAAAAAAAAAGGTAGTAAAAAAAAGGGAAAAAGGGGCATAGAGATACTCGCGCTGATGGTAAAAGACTAACTTTATTTCCAACTAGCTACAGTATTTATAGGTACATTAGTTTACATATGATAAAAGAAAGATAGACTTAATCCTAAATATAAATGCAAATAATAATCCTTCCAATTTTGGCATAACTTATGTATATATATATATATATATATATATATATATATATATATATATATATATATATATATATATATATATATAATGAATGTATGTGTGTTTGTCCTTTATGCATTACTACACCAATCATCCGATTGTCATAAAACTTTGGGAAGTTGTTCAGTACACTCTAGGGAAGGTTACCACTAACTTTTTTTTCTTATTTTATTTTATTTTTTTGGATTTGAAACATTTTTCAAAAATTTCTAGAAAAAAATAATTATTTGTCTAAAAATCGTAATCGACCTTTTTTAAAGAAGATTAAGTTTTCTACAATTTGAGCCAAACCGCAGCTCTGTAGGTCTAATAGAACCTGAGTTCAGTCCTATCATATCTATATATATAAAAATGAATGTATGTGTGTTTGTCCTTCATGCATTACTATACCAATCATCCGATTGTCATGAAACTTTGGGAAGTAGTTTAGTACACTCTAGAGAAGGTTTCTACCAACTTTTTTTTCTAATTTTATTTTATTTTTTATTTAAAAGATAATTAATTAGGAGTGTCTTCCTGGATGTACCAAATAATTACATGAACCATAATTGGCTCAGTAATTGTGTTATTTTGACAGCGAAAAATGCTGATGTTGACGAAATTAACTTTTTAATACTACTGTTGTTACCAGGTGATCTAATGCCCTTTAAATCCATCAATAATATTGTTGATGAAAACCAAGTTGTAAATTATCCAACTGAATTTTTAAATTCTCTCGATATACCACACAATCTTCGGTTGAATAATGGTTCACCTATTATTCTTCTGCGTAATTTGAATCCACCTAAATTATGCAATGGTACACGTTTTGTCAGTATACAAAATATTACTGGAATTGTTATTGAAGCAGCCATGTTGACTGGAATCTTTAAAGAAGAAATCGCCGTGTTGGAACGTATTTCAATAATACCATCAGAACCCATAATACCGTCCAAAAGACTTCAATTTGATATATGCTTGGGGTTTGCTATACCCATCAACAGGTCTCAAGGCCAGGTTTGGACTTATAATATCTATGGTTCTCCCATAGCAATTATATGTTGCATGCTCACGTATTAGTAAATCATCTAATATATTTATATTAGCAACGGACTGATTAACGAAAAATATTGTGCATGGATTAGCCATCAATTAAATTGAAATAGATGTTTATAATTTAATATAATATTACTATCCATAATTAAAAATCAAACATTATATACCCCATTCATTAAACTCATATTTATATTTTATCAGTTATGAGTGTTGTATATTATATATTTATTATATAATACAATTAGATATAAGATGAATAAAATGTAAAATCAAAAATCTATTTAATTCATGTTTTCATTAACTCATTATTTCTTTTAAATTTAAATTTTAACTAATATTTTTTAATACTATTATAACAGCCACAGCAACGCGTGGCCGGGTCAGCTAGTATTATTCATATTATTAGAATTGTATTAATTTTTTCCATAAGCCAATTTCTGTTTATTGTATTTTTTTATTATATTATTTTTTTTTCTTATGTATAATTTTTTTTCTCTTCTCTATAAGAACATACGTTTTAGTTCATATTTAATTATAATATTCCAATAATGTAGCCGAACGGTCAGAAATATTTCTATTAATTTCTTTACAATATTGTTATTCTTAATGGATCTGGTCCCAGCATAAAATTATTTTTATATTCTATTCTATATAAATAAAGAGAGATAAATCATATCTTGCGATGACTGTAAATCTTTACTTAATAATACCTGTGTCAATTAATTATATAATAATCAGATGAGATAATAAGATGAAAAAACTAAACTTTTACAGAAAACATTGAATGATGTTATCAATCAATGATGTAGTTTATAATCGTTAAAATTGCTGGATTTTTTATTCTATAGAAAACTAATATTTACCAACAGAAAACATGAATGTGGTTTTAAAATATCTTAAAAGTAAACATATTAAAATTTTTGTATTAATCAGATAATTATAATTTAGGAAGGATGTTGCTTTCTTACAATACATACTTCTTTTTTAATTTATTCTTTTGAAATTGGCTTTTATTCTTTTGTAATCGTCTCGAATTCATATATCTTACTAAGAACTATAGATGTCTTGGGACAATATAATTTTTTTAATTTATTTTGTAACAGCCCTGCTGGCAGATTCCTTATAGTAGCAGACACAACACGGACCTTTGAACGGTGAAACTCTGAGGCTAAAATCGTGGATACCGAGCAAAAGTTAACGAAATTCGAGAGAGCCTCCTCCCTACTCTCTCCCCTCCCGGACTGCCAAGAAGCAACTTCAGGGAACAAAAGCCTTCGGATCGCATTATTCTTTACTTCCCAACCAACTTTATAAATGAGCTCAGATTTATCGCAGTCTTTTAAAACTTCAAAAAAAAAACTCACTTTAACAAATTATCATCGAAGTAATTAATAGCAATCTTTTACGTTCATTTTTTTTTGTTTCATATTAACTTATTAAATAGAAAGATGAAGGATATTTTCATTTTGTAAAGCAGAGTGGTTTCTTATTTATTTGGATATTTTTTATAATTAAAACATTATGTATTTTTGGATCACCTGAAATATCCAGTGATACAGGTCCAATGCTAAGAGACTGTGTAAGAAATGTATTCTAACAATCTATCAACATGGTATATATATGTATCGGCGCGACCTGGGCGATTTGGTGGGTACAGAAATTCACCTCATCTCGAAATATTAGACGAGATAAATCGCTGTTAGTTGGACTTCAAGAGATACGTACGTATATGTCCACTTCCTCTCATCTCACAAATATTAACTTTTTTTCGCCTCCCTCTAGATTTCATATCGCTTATCTTATATCACCTCAGTATGATTGCGACCTAAGAGAGCAAGTTAAGCTTAACTGATTAAATAAAATCAGCTTTTTGAAACGTTTTTACACCCTTCCTATACTTCTTATCAACCTAACGTCGATATTAGGGATGTCTGTTCTGTTTTGTTAGTCTCCCCTTCGGAAAACTCTTCCATTCAATTTGATCAATCATTTTGACGAGAGATGTTACGCGTCAGATCTGCCCTAAAGTTTATTCATTATTACAGAGAAAACCCGCTAAAGAGTGTTGTTATTTTGTTTATTGATTCATTAATCGTCACCTTATGCTGCTATGGAAATAGCGTCCAAAATTCTTTGGACCTCATATTTGGGCCATCATACAGTTTTGACACACTACTGAGTTTAGGGTTAATAATATTATTACTATTATGGACTAGAAATCTTGGCTAGGTAGTTAGTTATCTGCAAAAGTTTCAAGTAAACAATTCGAATTTTCCGGAATACCATCCCATAGCATCTTAAATTCTGAGGTGTTATTGATAAGGTATGTCAATTTAATGTTTAAATTTTTATCTAAACTAAAGCTAAATTTTTAATTGATTTACTTGAATATGGCCAAATTATTATGGAGTTTATATAACGTGTTAGGACAAATAGGCTCAATATACTCTGGATTCAGTTTTGAAAGCTTTAATAGTCTCAAATTACTTATTATGGGCAATAATGTATTTTTTATGTAACAGATTTGAAACCGGTCCATAATAAGTACCATTGACAGTTAACAAGAGCTCATTGATTTGATGACCCTCAGATCTCATATGAAGGTAGATTTCAGTTTCGAACTGAGTAAGACCCTTCTATTTGCGTACAAACGAACCATTCTTCTCAATAACCCCCTTAATTAAGCTTCATTGTTTAATTCTTCTGCTCTAATTGAAACCTAGCACACAAGGAAATACCTTTTCACTCTTACCCAATCCTGATTTCATATCTTTCAAATTGTTTACATTTACATTCATGGTATTAAGAGTAATAATGTCCTACTCCCAATCATAGCTCCCCCCTGCCAGTTTCCGAATAGCCCTCGGAAACTCTTATAAACAGAGAAAAAAAAAAAATATCTTATAGCATACCACAACAACAGAAAATACTACACTACAATAATATATGGATAGAGATAGTTGGGGGTGCAGTCAATTAAAACACCATAAGTGCACACTTATTTATTGTGGGCCGACGTTTCGACCTACATTGTAAGCCATCTTCAGGGCTGTGAGAGAAAACAGACAAAACAAAATAACTATAAAATTACATTACGGTACCAATAAAATGATAATATAATAATGTAGAGTAACAGAAAAATTGAACAAAATAGTGAAGGAATAATATGAATAAAAATTATCTAAGATTAAATGTACAGAAAGGTGATAATGCAAATAAAATACAAAGAGAAAAACAAAAAAAAGAAGAAAAATCGGTATACAGAATGAAAAATGAAATACAAAATGAAAAAATATTGACATAACAAGGTGAGATATAAGAGAGAGATATACAAGTATGTAAAACCTAGTTTAATACTGATAAAATATAACATGTATAATATTAAACTCCTAGAGAGTTAACATAAGAAAAGTGAAAGAAATATGTAACAAAATGTGATGCCAATTGATAAATAATGAAAGAATTAAGTAGAAAGCAAAGCAAACGATACGTCATTTCTTTTTTGCTTTGAGGTCCAGCTTACTAAAAATGGTCGCTCCGCTCAGCCTGTCTAGGATATCCTCGAACCTTGGAATAGGATACATATCGTCAATAGAATTCTCGTTTAGTTTCCTTTAGTCTATAACAACTCTATATCGTTCTATGTCATCCCCTCTTAAACGCCTCTTTTTTAACCACCCACAGAGTACTGTTATATGGCGAAGTGCTATCGACGATGATCCCCGGTTCCTAGAGGCTATTCAATTCTTCGCGGATATGGGACCGAAGTGCCTGGGGGTATCTCCGTTCCTTGACATACGTTACTCGATCTTGTCGCAAGGGAACTTCATGGACCGTCATGCCCGTTTCCCCCAGAATATCCCCGTCGCTAAAAAAATGTCGCGGAACTCCCTGTGAGTGGTCTTTATCCAATCCTCATCTTTATTCACAGCTCCTATTTGTATTTCAATCCCTTTACAGTTATACGTGCGCATTCCGATTCTTATGTCCCACATCCCACAATTGTTCCTTATCCTCGTTCCTACCTGCTCCAACAGGTTACACCCAATTATCACCTGGTACTGCCGGGTCATTTCACCCAATACATGGACGCTCAAATTTCCCCGTTTCTCTGTCAACCGATTAATCTCGATGCTTACTTCTACCTCCACTTTGCATGGCCCCCCAGAGTGATTAATTGACATTTAACTCGCGTACCTGAAGTATCCTCTCTTTCTCATAAAACTTTTTCAACGCCCCGTTCGTCACAATGCCCTTATTTCTGACTCTTTTCTTGATTGTCTCCGTCAGCTCCATCTCCTTCCGTCCATTGGAAACTCCTCGCACTTCCATCCTCGGCTAATTGGCAAACAGCAAGACTCACCTCTAATGTTATTGCAGGTCTCAGCGCGGTCGCCTCTCTGCAGACACCCTCCTCAGATTGCTGCGTGCTTCCTGCTCCTCACTCCTACTCGTCGCTGTTCCTTCCGCTATTTCCTCCACTGCTCCATGGTTCTTCCTCCTCCGTTTCCGATACACCCTATGATTCCGTCTTCTCATCCGCTGGTCCAACTCTACGGCTTCGTCCTGTGTTCCTCCATCGGTCCACCTCTCTTTGTTTTATATAGGGGCATTATCGTGCCATGTGCCCCTCACTGTTGCACTCAAGGCACCTTGTGCGAGGGAATTGGGCCCGTCTTGACGCACTCGTGGCATCTTCTTTCTTCTCTTCTTCCATTCCTCTTATATGTCCCCTGTCGTCTATCTCTTGCGAACGGTCTCTCCTTCCTATACCTCTCGGCTTCTCTTCTTCTCCCTGCTTCTAGTCTTGTCCGGTTTTGATCTATCTCGATCTATGTCTGCGGTATGTAACCCTACTCCATCCAGTTTCTACCCCTTCGCTGTGTCTGGTTTTCTCTTCTCTTGCACTGGGGTCAACCATCTCCTGGGCGCACTCTAAGAATGATTTGTCTCTCAGCAGTCCTTCTTTTCTTCCAGTATCTCTAGCAAGCTGGATTTTCGGATTCTAGATATAAAATCCATTCTGGCCTCTACTTGCTCCGTTTCCATCACTTCACGCAGTTTTTCTGTTATTTTGTTGTACCACTGCTTATTGTCCTTGTGATTGTCCAGGTTTCCGATGCTCCCTGTACATTTGGAGCATGTCTTCCTCGAGAGCCCATCGTCCCCCACCCAATGCTTTCTTTAGCCTTTCTTTAACTACCTGCCACGGCGTTTTCTCATCGGCCTGGATTAGGTATGCTCCTCCTGACACGACACACTAAGGCAGCCCTTAGCCTGGTGGCATCCAACTCTTCGATGTCTTCTGCCTCGGCCTGAATCTGGATATAGCACATAATTCGGTCTCCTCGCTTCAGGAAGTGATTACGTTCACCGACTTCCCCATCAAACCTCTCAAGCTCTCTTATTTCCCTCCTCAGATCTCGTGCATTGTTCTTTCTAAGCTTCATGCGCTCTAACTTATTCGCTTCTCTCGCAACTATCTCCGCGCGCGCTAATGCTAACGTAGCTGTCGGCAGCATCGGAAAATCTGGGTTTATTGGCGGTTATTGCGGTTCTTGTTGAGGCTGTGGTTGAGGTTGCGTATACATTGAGAACACAGCTGGTCTCAAGATATCGTTTCGTTCAGGCATTATTTCTTTCTTTTTTTTAGTGGTCACAATAAAGATGACTAACACAAAAAAAAATCTTTATCACGGTTTTTCTTTCTCAAAATATCCCGGGTTTTGGCACCACTTAAGTGTTGTGACACGGATAATAATAAAAAAAGAATAAACGGAACGAAATGAAACTCACTCTTAGACTTCTAAAACGATACTGCTTTATTCACACTTTTAATCCTGCTTTTATATCTTTCATATTGTTCACATTTACATTCATGGTATTAAGAAGAAGAATATCCTACTCCCAATCATAAGTAATATATATATATATATATATATATATATATATATATATATATATATATATTATTTCATTCCTACCAGTGATAAACATTTTTTATATAAATTGATACTAATTACTTTCGCTTGTCTAGGGTATTTACGGGTTTAAATGGGCAGCTTTTCATTATCTAAAATCACTGTTAAGCCCTGGTATAAATTATTTAAGTTGAAAATTTTACCTTAATTGGATTAATAACTTTTATTAACTATTAATAAACCTTTAATCATTTATTTAAATGTAAATACGGATCAACATCAGGAAATCAATAGATAAGGCAAAATAGATTTCACTAACATTGATTTATTATTAATCCCAATTAAAAACATTAAAATAAACAAATTGATTTCAACCTATAATGAACAAATTAATCTCAATAGCAAAATAATATAATGGACAAATTAATTTCAATAGAAAAACACTATAATGAACAATTATAAGAACTTGACCCAGAAATTCACATGTATCAAATATTAAATACGTTTACCAATTTATTACTATTAAAATTCTTTATACTTGGAATGAAAAAATACAAACGCATAGATTAAACGGAACGTAAAGTATTAAAAGCGGAAAAATAGAATTACTAGAGTATAGAGAAAGTAATTGAAACATATGTAAGCAAATAGTGTTTTATGTTTTATATGAGAAAAAGGAAATGAATGTTGGGAACTTTTATTTTTTAAAATTAAAATAAAAAATTGTTTTATCATTTTTTTTTTATTTCTTCTCTCTCTTGTTGCCTTATATACTAATGACAGAACCGAGACAGAGAGACATTCTTAGGCCAGCTACATTAACGCTTGCGCCACAACCGCAACCACCGACACAGGCGGAACCAGTGGATCCTGAGTTCCCGCCTTCACCGACGACAACGCTCGCAATGGCACGTGCGGACCTAGCAGCGAGGGAGGCGAACAGGATCGCAGAGGAGACCAACGTGCTCTAACAGATGAAGTTGAAAAGGGCTAACGCTCAGGTTGTAAGAAAAGATATCTCGGATTTGAATAAATTCAATGGCGATGTGGGGGAGCTGAATCATTTCCTCAAAGGCGGTGAGGGTATCATATTCAGTATCGAATCTCAGGTTGCTGCGGATCTCATAGACGAGTTGGATGCTAAAGGCTACGAGTAGCTTTAGCACGCCGGGTCAAAAGAAGCGTGCTGAACCTAACACAGGCAGATGAGAATACCCCGTGGACAGTTATAAAAGAAAGATTGAAAAGAATTGAAAGAATTGATTGAGGGGACGATGGACGCCCGAAGAAGACATGCTGCAAATGTTTAGGGAAATGAAGAGACCTAACCAGTCGAACGTGGCAATTTCATGACCACGGTCCATTAAGTGCAGTTGGCAAGAGACATAGGAAAGAAGGATTGCGCACCTCGATATAAGTCTTTCTTGGAGTAGGATATGAATATGCCCAAGAAATGGTCGATTCGAGTGCTCGGGAGGAAGAAGAACTCGACGAGAATGAACCAGGATGGAGCAGGGTCCCTTTTAGAAGAACTAGGAAATAGGCAGGACTAGGCCAAGACCGAAAATCGGAAGATGGAGAGAAGTAGATTTTAATATAAGAGAGAGACCGCAACTCCGGGAAAAGAGACAGGCACCAGATAGAAAGAACTGGCGTAGGGAGGAAAGGAAATGTCACGGGTGCGGCAAAGTGGGACACAACAACGACTTACGATGACGACACAGTATGTTGTCTCAAACTCTTTCTCAGGCGGGAATAAAAAAAAAGAATAATAACCATGAAAAACTAGCGTTTTAATTCAGTCGGAATATAAACGTTTATGTATTTTTTTACTAAACCTGATACAATAATATATTACATTACATTATAATGTATGAATAAGTTTTTTTTACATGTCGTGTGATAGTGGCATAGTGAAATGTCGAAAAATATTCAACTACAGACTCTCAGATATCTTTCTGGTGTCAGCGGCTTTTGGTATGTTCGGTTTTCTTTTAAACTATAACATTTCGCTTAAGTCAGAACCAGTTTAAAAAATTCCCCGGTATACTCGAAATCCTGAAGAGGTGTTCAGTTGTGAGTGCACTACAATGGGAACTTAATCTAGACAAGAGTACTGGTAGAGCACCACGAGACTAAGGAATGTTTTTACAGTTGAAATGACTGTTTTAATTAGAACTTCACCAAACACCGGGGCAAAGGCAGAGGAAGCCTCGTATCCTTTGGAGTCTCTGAGCTCTCCCTTTCAGGCGATCTAGCCTCACTCAAGTTGCTTCGTTCTGTAGCCCACATAGGACGGAATGTGGTCGGACGGAATTGGGTCTTTGAAGAGAACGATAGTCATAAAATGAAGTTCACTAGGAAAACCTTAAATATAATTATGGAAGGTTATTATATAATATGTTTAACATCTGGTATATTTTTTTGGTATGAAGACTTTTAAAGATCTGCTGGGTTATACTGTATTTTTGTTAAACTGATTCATTTTTGAGCCATCTTACCAATTTGTATTTCTTATATTAAAGCCAATTAACGAAAAGAAGTCTTCACTAACTCAATTTGTTGTTTCACCAGTTACCAACAATTATCAACTTCTACAGTTTTCATTCCTAAGTTTCAGCTACTTTGTAATAAAGAAAGCATAATTGTTTTGTGCTAATTATTTAAGATAAAAAATAATAAACAGTTTATGAGAAAAATATCTTAATCTAATTTCAATCCATTTTCTTTAATGACATAACAGTCCTAAATCAAAATGTTGGAATATGACGTAGTTTCTTTTATTTAAATCCATTTAACTTAAAAACTATATTTTGTCTAACAGCTTAAAGAGGCCAGGGAAAGGGGCTTTGTGATTCGCCGATTTTTTAAAATATTTATAATTAAACTCGATCGACACTTCAAAAGACTAAACGAAGTAATTCCTCGATCCGTCGCTAGGCAACGGTGATAAAATATTACATCTCTAAAAACTTTTTATAACAAAGCGATATTCAATATTCCATAGTTTAGCTGTTTCCCGGAATTAATCTTTTATTTTTATTATTATTGATTGCTGGTGTTCCTCAAAGTAGTATCCTTGGCCCAATGCATCCCAAAGCCTCCAATCCAATATCACTGATCTTGAAGAATGGTGTAAAAACTGGAGAATTAAAATAAATTCTCAAAAATCGCATCAAATCACTTTTACCTTACTTCGTAAATCAATGACTTCCTGCCCTTCAGTATCCTTTAAAAATATCCCACTGGTGCCTGTAGAACAGATCCGATACTTAGGGTTGCATCTCGACAAACGATCACAACCTGGAATCCTCATACAATACTGAAAAGACAAGAAACCGCTCGACGTTTCAGGCTACTTCAACACTTACTAGACAAACGCTCTAAGCTCCCAATTAACTACAAAAGACTCATCTACACGACCAATTTGGTTGGGAGTAGAACTTTGGGGCTCCACTAAGACATTGATTTCCTCTCGTATCCAATCCTTCAAATCCAAAATCCTTCGTAAAATCCTCAATGTTCCTTATTTTATTAGGAATAAAGTCATCCATAACAACCTTAATGTCCCATTTGTTGCCGATTTGGCCCGAACCCGATATCTATCTTTTCATAGCAAACTTCATTACCACTCAAACCCTCTAGTTTCAACCTCGCAACATCTTCAATTCCGATAATCCTTCGAGGCGTCTGAAATCAAGATGGCCATTTGACATTCTTAGTTGAACTTTGATTTGATTACTACCAGTGGGTAGTTTCTCTACTTTTCATTCCCATGTAATTACGTATCAATTATCCTATTTACTTGTATTATTGTAATACAGTTGTAAATATCAATAAATAAATTAAAACAAAAATATATTATTGAATATCTTATGATTTATTTTGTATTATTTTCAAAACTTAAAACACCAAAGCTTGAAGCTAGATTGATGTACATAACTGATACAAGATCCATCTGGACTTACAGAATAGACTAACCCATCTTAGCACCTTGTATCCGATCTTACAGTTCAAAATCCTTCGTAACTCTGAATCAATACTTTCATGACATACTTTCCACTGAAGCCCACTAGTTTCAAACCTATCTACCTCTTCAATTCTCGATAATCCTCCGAGATGTCTGGAAAGAAGATGGTCTCGTGACCTTCGAAGTTGCATTTTTTATTAGAGAAATATCAGTTTATTATTAAATGCCATTATCTCATGCCTGTATCATTCATTTTATTTATATGTTGTATTATGATGACATAGTTCTCTATTTCAATAAATAAATCTAAAAACATACATTTAATAGAAACTATATATAATTTCTGAGATAATTGAAACAATAGTTAAATTTCAATTAACGATGGAGACAGCTGATTGTGAAGAGCTATGGATTTCAGTTCTCTGGTTTGAAACTGGTCGTGTCCGATAAATTGACTATTGTTGATAAATCAGCTGTGGACCAACTCTGCGTGATCTACCAGACACTTGTGGTGCTCATTCAGCCTTTAAAATGTGTATACCCTTAATTAGTGGATATCTAAACCAAATCACCTTCCTGCAATACCTTTGTTTTTTTTTAAGACAATTTCAATCAAAGTCAGTTTTTATTTTATAAACCTACAAATTATTATTTTTGTTTTAATTTTTAATAGTTCTTCACTAGTTAATAGTTCACTTTTAAATGTTTAGAAAGTAAATACTAGGAGTCCAGGAAGGTATTTATCATGAACAGATCCCTTGGATGTACAGAGACAACCTGAGGTGACGTATAGAAGCCAGAAGCAGAAGCAGAATATACAGGAGAGATTAGGGCATTGAGAGAGCTAGAGCCGTGTACTAGATTAGCTCTCCTGTGCCTAAGGATTAGGCAGGTAATCCACGTCTTGGCACCTGCTGGCCACGCGCCGCCTAATAGGGTTATCACCTCTGGGCCTTGTAGATAATCGCGAGTATCGAGGTTCATGGATGAGTTCTATACAACTTATCTGTTGGTATTCTTAGATTTCTTCGATTTTATATTAACGATCATCTATTAAT